>SJJU01000142.1:0-145824 GCA_012932125.1 Conopomorpha cramerella
ACCTATAACGCGATGGGCTCACCCCCTGTCACGTTGGGTTAAATACACTTGGTGAACCGTGGGTACTTGCTTTAGCAAGTGCCTCTGCCTACCCCTCTTTGAGATTAAAGGCGTGAAGTGTATGTATTTTTTTTTAGAAAAGTAAATTATTTAACGATTACTTAGCGACACTTTAGACGACCTAAACCATGTTATTAATACAACTAAGGATGTATTTAGCTTGCGCATGACGATACCTCAGGCGAAACTCACTGTCATTTATTACAATCGATTTTTTTTAAACTTTGAAGAAGAATAAATTTTATGAAAGTTTATTTTGCGAGGCACTCTAGAGATCTTTAAAGACACAATTCAACCCTTTCTGTGACATATCCCGTCCGTCGACGGTGATAACAATAAATATTGTCTTAAGTCGAGTATCAACACGAGTGTCAACAAAAGTGTTAAGTGGGAACTTAGGTACTTCTTCAGTTACAAAAGTTTTGAATTTCAATAATTTTTGCTCGGGCATAAAGCTACGCAATTCATTATACCTAAAGGTCGTTACCCAACCAGAGTGTGACGTAAATTTTTATAAAAATGTATAAGTGATTTATTTAGTTTATGTTAATACGAGGTTTGCATAAGTGAGGCGACTTAAAAAGTTTCCCTTCTTTTGGTTTTGTAATAGAGTGCCGAGAACATAAAATTGAATAATTAATGTGTTAAATTAAACCGCCTTTTTTATGAGCTGGGTGTTTCAAGAAATTAATGCTACTTCATGTTGCTGAAGTTGCAGTGAAACCATAGCTAGAGAACTACTGTTTTGTATTGGTGGATCGTAGCTGTAATCCTGTCCTGCCCTGTCGTAGTGAAATTTTATTATTTTTTATTTAATCTGTTACTGGATCAAAAATAGGGTATTTCTTACATCGGATCTTGGTTAGATCATTCAAATAGGTCATTATGGGAAATTATGAAAATATAACACATCATACGGACGATTTTGATGCAAAAAAAAACTGCATTCAATGTACACACATCAAAAGTGTCTAGGGATCAAGTACATTTTAGAAGATTGCAATCAAGAATATATTTTAACAAAAACTGAATTCATTCATAATTTATTCAAAATGTGGTGATAAGTCATTGATACAGGCATGGGGAATTAGGTAGGAGACCAATCCAGAAGATTAGATTTAATAGTATTATTATCAATGTATTAAAAAATAAACCCATCTATGTAGCATTTTGGTGGCAACCGTTTTGAGGAGGGGCTAGTTGGTAGTATAAACATTAGCGGCGGGATTCTACGTCTATGAGTATAAATAAATAATTTTAAGTTTACTTTTTTATTTACTCAACAAAATAAATAATAATAATTACAATGTACGTACGTTTTTCATTCCGGTGTCAAAAAAAAATTCAAGTTGTTATTCGATGGCGAACCGCAGATATAACCGCACACATAAAACCGACTGCATGTTCGTCCTTTTCTTTCTCTAGGAGTGTCTTTTGTCCGCGGCTGTATTGCAGTCAGGAGCCGGAACGTCATCTCGTAAAGCCAACGAACGGGAATAGTATAGGGAATATATCGTCGGTGATATTCCGAAACCGCGGAACTAACAGTGTTTAAAACCGCGTATTTACAAAACTAGCAAAATCGAGCTTTACTAATTAATTAATACATATTTAGCATAACTAATGCCTACAATACCAGGAAGAATATTATAATTTGACAATTTAAAAGTTTAAACAATTGAAAGTCATATGGTTTAGTAAATATTAGGTTTTTTCCTCATTCCTGTAAAATTCACTGCACCTACCTTACGCGGTTTTAAACACTGTTAGTTCCGCGGTTTCAGAATATCACCGACGATATATTATTTTTAGATCAAGATATTTCCCCTTCCTTATTACCCTTTTTATTACCAGTATATAATGAACAATGCATATCTATGTTTTTTACCATATTAATTTTTCGTGGAGTTCTGAACATAGGCCTCTCCAATTTCACGCCCCTGTGTATTTGTTTTAGGCTTCTCGCATCCAGCTTCTGCCAGCCATCTTTCGCAAGTCCACCTTGCCTGAGAGCATCCCATACCCCGCTTGCAGCGACAGTAACGGTGTCTGTTCTACGGCTAATATAGCCACTGCTGCCACATCAGCTTGCTAATCCGATGAGCTATGTCGATGACTTTGTTTTCTGTGTCGAATCACCTTGTTATTGATACGATCCTTCAGAGAAACAAACATAGCCCTTTCCACTATCGAGAAAGTACTGATGTATAATGTTGACACTTCCTATCTCAGGCAAGGGATGTCTTACTGCTGTATACAGACTTCCAAAAACATACCTTTATATTAGAACCGGTCACATAAACTCATATATTGTTCAACAAGACTATTTCATTTTATCTGTAGTATTTTTTGCATATAATATAAACCTTTGTAAGGGCAGCTTGCATCACCTAACCGGTTTCTATAGAAAGTTAGTAAGTGTATTTCTAATGCATTTACTTGTCACCAACAGCGGTTAAGAGGAGTTATAGAACCAAACCTTATGCCATTTTAAAATATATCTTTGTTTTTCGTGTTATTTATATTCATAGAAAGCACTATATTAGGTTACAGCAAAGATGATTAATTGATGTTACCTAATGTTAGGTACTGTAGGTCCATACAATGAAAAACTTTTTAGCGTTATCGGTTAATAGTACCTAATCATTAAATCAAGAATGGTTCTTCGGGTCGCTGCAAAATATTAACAGTTGAGTTTAATACTTGAATGAATACTGCATTTCCCCCAGGTACGATCGAGATCGATTCGAGTAATATCCACACAAACATTTCCTAATATAAAAGCTCCTGGGCAAGAGCATGGCGCGACCTGAATAAACGCTTAGAAAAACAAGACAACAGACTGACTATAAATATACTTACCTTCTTACTCGAATGAGCAATAGCTACCCCGTCAATAGCATTTGCTCATAAACCCTCTTTCGACAGTCCAGAAAAAAAAAACTTCACCAACCTTCTTTTGGCAGCCGAGAAAACATAATGGGGCATGCTCCACCGTGAATAGTCGGTAGGTATATAAACATTTCTACTATGAAGAATTCGCACACGCGTTGACGTAACAGCAAACCAACGTCAGCTGGACGGGGCGATACGTGGAAACAAGTTCTCATTCACACTTGCGACCTTGTTAAAGCGATCCGCGAAGAGGCCCCCGCCAATCTGTGTAGCTGGAGCATACGCCTTTGTTCTGTTATGTCAGGGAGAATGAACTCAGTCAAGTTCAAGGCCTTAAGTGGAAGTTCTGGATAGCTTTTTGATTTACACGTTTTGATACCAAAGATGTATTGTATGCACTTGTTAATCTAATGTGTTCTGACGTGAAGGCGCTCTTTCCACACTTATGAAATGTATAAGTTAAACTCTGTGTGAAGAGGACAACACAAGGTATAACTTTCTCCTTCCCCTAGTTATCGGCCATTAATACTTAGTAATTTAATGTTGTAATTCGTCAAAATATTATAGGTGCCTACACTCACGCCTGCTAAGATAAAATCCGAGTTGCGTCCCCTTTTATCAATATGCGCCTTTTGCTAAAGCAATTCTGACCGATAGGGTTTCTAAACTTTTAACAATCGGTTTTCCGCACGATGTTTTCCTTCAAGGGTTACCTTTCCGCTCTAGGCATGGGGCGTTCTTCATTAGCTTTGAACCAAGAACATTCAGATTGCAAAAAAATAACACCAAGGACTCAAACTGCTTTTTAAACAAATTATTTTTGGCTTAAATACCAATAAATGTAGGACAAAATATTTCACTTAAAAATCACAAAGCATGTTTAGTGAGACGGTATGTTTTTAAATATTTTTTTATTTGTAAAGTGTTTTTAATTTAAAACTAAATATATAAATAAAATAGCACACCTACGTACGTCATATATAAACTAATTAAATAATTAATAGTCTTACTAATATTTAAGCAAATTTTAAAAACATCCGTCCTATGGAAATGTACGACGAATTCGTTTTGTACTAAAAGACTGTACTTCAATCATACAAATAAGCTTTAATTTAGTCACGTAACCTACGGCCATTTGCCAAAAACTTTCGTAACTTATACTTTATATATATATATACCTTGTGCTTTATATATTATCTGTGTACTCAATGTGTTAGGTGATAAGTTTTTAGTGTAAAGTTTCAAATTCATGTAAAGTTCCAGAAAGATTTTTTGCAAAAATCTGTGTGAAATACGTACCCATCATTATTTCTGAGATTTAAATTCCTAGTTGATTTTGCGAATACTTTGTTTTTTTTTTGCGAAGTCTTTATTTCATAGTCGTTTGTTGGTACTTAAGGACAGGTAAGTTCAAGTTATTATTTATCTAGGTGAAGATGTAGTGATATGAATTCTCCTGTTTCGAGGTAATTGTAATTACTTATTGTTTATCATCATGTTCCAATGACGTTTATTGCTGAACATAGGCCTCCCCAAAGACGATCGACCGCCAATGCTACCCCGCCGTCTTCATCAGATCGTCAGACCAACTAATTGGTCTAACCATGCGCTTTCCCATTCCTCCCATTCCCATTAGTTTTTACTAAATACAATATGGTTATTCTCTCTACAATTTTGTTAACTGTATTATTTAAGCATAGGTATATGCTTTATTATTCTGTCTGTAAAGTTTCGCTAAATTGGCCAATATGCCGTCTACGTCTGCAATTGGTTTGTCAGCACCATTAGAAGTGAACAAAATACTCGAAAAACTTTTTCGGAGCAAGACGCGTCTCCAGAGAATGACCCGTACACCGAGAGGCAGGTAGAGCCGTATCTCTTCAAAATACTTTTCCGGATATAATTTTCCCATCTCGAAATCACTATATTGTTATGTTTTAATTATTTAGATAAAGTATCGATCGAGTCTAGCGTCATTATAATAATCACTTATTATTAATATACAGGGTGAAAAAAAGTTATGGGTCCTGGAGGGCTATCCAAACAATAATCCTACCGATTCGTATAATAAACAAGCGAGGTTTCGTTAGTCGGTTCGATCCGGTTGATACTAGCAAATTTAAAAAAATGTTTTAATGCAGTTTTGTTTCTTTTTAAAAATAAAGGAATGTTTCCTTTTAGTAAAATGAGCTAACTAAAGGATTTAAAGCAGTTCCCCTCCAGGGCCCATAACTTATTTCCACCCAGTATATGCGTTACTTCCAATGTTTGTTTAGGTATGCCTTTGCACTTACAAATAGATAGATCTACGTAATATCTACCTACAGCGTTGTCAATTTTGGCATTGTGATATTTTTAACTTCTGGACGAATTTGTAGAGGAAGTTCTATTGCGCATTACGCAATAGGTACAAAATAATTTGAATACTCATACCTCTGCAAAAAATACATCCCAAAATATAAATAGAATAGATGATGTCTGATATTAATAGAACCGAGTGTAAAAAAACGTATTTTTGAAGAATATAAATTTTTGGAAGCTTTAAAACAGTAGAAATTTAATTCTAATCATTGTATTACGGACAGACCAGTGATAAAATGTTGTAAAACAATTTAACTACTTTTCAAAAAACATTTAACGGGGATTGCTATTAACATTTTACACTCATACTTCAAAAAGTCAACCTCATCTTTATAATTAACAGCTTCATGACGCCCCCTAGTGGATGAGGGCCTAACTTAATGATTTCCAAGTCTATCTATATCTCCTTAATCTCATTTGCAATATTTATTAGGTTGGTAGCGTTGTGTGACTAGAAGACTGATAGTTTAGAAATGGCCGAATCAAAATAAAAAAATAAAATTCTTGTAGCTTGTCTAGTAACAACTATTAGAATACAGCTAAGATTAATTGCGACTCCGCAACGAATTTATCTGTGGCTAAGAAAAATGTTAATAAAGATTTAAGCTGAGGCCTCTTAAATTTGAATTTGTTGAAACACTTGTCATAGACCCACCAGCTTCAATTTCATCACTAAGGTTAAGCAACGGGAGCGTCGTTTAGTAATTGTACGGGTGATCGTGAAATCCAAACAAGTCAAATAGCCTAAAATAAAAGCCAACTACAAGCCACTCGTCACCCAACTTCAATCACAAAATTTATTTTGAGAAAAAAAGAGAATGATTTCTTCTAGCCTTAACCAAGTACGAAAATGTTCTTTGTCCTGAAAAATCTGACTTTTATTAGCGGAGACTTTCTCGTTCCTATGATCGGTTTGATAAATTATCAATACCAGTAGCGTGCACACTATATAGGCAAAAAGACACTGCCTACCTTAGTATTTTGGCCACCCGACCTAATAATAGAGTTATTATATCTATTTTTTGTTGTACTCATGACATAGGCTAACGAAGGTCCTGTGTTTTGTGGGTGAGTAGATACGTAGGTACCTATATTTCGTAAAGACAAGTTACCTATACATAGATGTCAATCTTTGGGGATTACTGCCTACCTTGTCGTAAAAGCCAGTGCACGCCACTGATCAATACCTAATTGCGTGTGATCTATAGCAGACGAACAACTCCTACTAACACTACCCATCTAACTCTTTTGCAGCGAACTTCATTTCGCTTAGTTACTAATGAAGCTACAATAATCACTACTGATTCACTGTCTTATAAACACCCTGAAACAAGTTGCACCAAAAATCGCGATGAATTTTCTAAAAAAATATAAAATCTAAAACAAGCTTTCCCTTAACACGACACGTGTAAGGGAACAAACATCTAGCGACCCTGTTGGCCGAGTCCAGCCTCTGCTGCGCAGTGATCGAGGCTATTCATGAATCTGTTATAAAACACCCTATATATAACATCAACAATGCAACTCCCTAACTCGCTAAGTTTATCCTTGAAACATCAGCAGCTGCCGCCGATTAGATTTCGTGTATGGTCCGGATGGATGTTGTTTTATTGGGGTTTTATTGACATTTTTTATATCATATATCAAGAAAATATTTCCTACTAAGGTCTAGGCCGTTTTTCAACGACTATGTAGTGCCGGCCCAAAGTGATATTTTTGAAACTAAATAGCAGTAGTAGTTCCGGCCCATCAGCTTTTTGATTAACATCTTAGAGTAGTCTTTTTTAGAAACACGTTTTTATTGGCAGGTGCTGGAGCATATTTAGTATCAAAAAATCTGCCTACCTCTCTATGAAATGGTCGAGACGTGTACATATTGTTTGCTCTTCTTTCTTTTTTGGCTAGTTTGTATGAAAAACTGAAATGAGTAGGTTTGTTATAGTTCTTAACCGAGAAATCTCCACATTTTGGTAAAAATAAACTGTGGATGCCATTTTTTTAATTTTCAGTTACATTACCTTCATAGAAAATTTCGCATTACGTAAATTGCAATATCAGAAATAGCTTAGATACTACGCCAATGTCAGCAAAATCTTGTACTACACCCTACCTGAAATTTAGCCGAAGTGTAGACTGCCGGGTTCAGTTTTATATACCTCACATATCAACGTAAAAACGTAAGAACAAAAAGCATCCGCAACAGTTATTAAATCACGCGAATGAAATTGCGGAGCGTCCTCCGTAAGCATTTACGATTATGACCCTTATGCCACTCGACATCCAATCGGAAGGAGGTTGAAAGTCATATGCTGGTGACATTCAGCACATTGTATTCTTGTTAACCTAGCGCTTATTCTGTAACACGTTTTTCAATGAATCTATTATAGGACTGATGCAGTGATAGAGACCTTCAACGGTGTCACGTGCGCGTGCGCAGATAGACAGTCCCGGCGTCGTGTGCACTTGACTACGTAGCGTAAACAATGTAATATGTAACATTACCTACTCGTAATCAATACATAGTATAAAACAAAATCACCTCCCGCTCTCTGTCCCTATTTAAAACTATGTAACGGTTTTTGATGCGGTTTTCTTTGGTTGATAAAGTGATTCTTAGAAGGCTTATACATAAAAAGTATTTAATACTGTGTCTCTGTACAGTGTAACAGTGTTTCTCGCCTTACAATGTAGTGTATATTGGCAAAATAACGTTTACTGCATCAGTTAGTAATGGTAATAGGAACTATTGTGCTTAGGTACATACAATTTTGTTATTACTTCATAACTTTTTCTAACTGAAATAGACGTTAACGCTCTAGCAATAGTTACGATGTTTATTCTCCTTTACAAACGAACGAACTCAATTTCAAGGAAATGCTAATTGATAGAAAAGGAGGAAATATTGTTTCAGTAAACTTTTTATTAGTAGAAAAGTAATAGTTGTTTCACTGCAGATACAACAATAGAAAGAAGACCGAGGATAAATCTACGAAGGAAATTAGATACTTTTTAGTCCCACTAGTAAATTCTTATAAGGTGCATTTACTGCGGATATATTTAGGCTGTAATAAAATGTCTAACAGAAAATTTTGTTAAATTAACTGCAATTTTTCCTGAAAGTCAAATCAAGTCATTAATCAATTCAAGTCAAATCATGATTATCAGTGGCTATATTTTTCTCTAATTATGTCACCTCTAATTATGTAATAGTAATATGAGAGAAACTATACTTAGTTATAATCAATAATAGTATAAAACAAAGTCGCCTCCCGCTGGCTATCCCTATACATGTTTTCTCCAATACACAGAGTTACTTTAGAGGAAGGTTTATATGCAAAATACATACATAAAAATCAAGGAAACACAGATAATAATGTACCTATATTATAATGGCAAAACAACCTTTGTCTGGTCAGCTAGTAAGTAATGAAATTGTGATAGGGGTTGAGACCATCTTCGCAAACGTCAAATAGATAATGTTTCGTACCTACATCATTCCTCACCTTGACAATTGAATGCAAGTAATGAAACGCGTTGTATCATACTATTATAATACGCTATCGGCATGTTGCGTAACATATTATATTATTATCAGTGTGAATGTCACATTGCAAGGCTACCAGGCGATGTTATAAAATGCAATCAATGTGTTGTTATAATTTATATTCAGCTACTGGTGCCATAGTTTTCATAGAGATGTACCTACGCGTTAAGGAAAATACAGTAGGTTTTTCAAACAGAAGCTGGATGCGAGAAGCCGAAAACAGATCACAGTGGCGTGCAATTGGAGAGGCCTATGTCCAGCAGTGGACAAGTATGGGTTGATGGCGATGATAAACATGAATGAATGTTTAAATTTAGCAATTTGCTAATATTTTAGAGTCTGATTTGACAACAAAGTGAATGAGAAGTCTTTTTCAGAGCGGTGTAGATAAACAACGTGATGAAACTTGCCTACCACAAGGTGTCTGAATTCTGTACGTCATGGAGACAGGCCATCTCTTACCCTCCCAACCTATGGTATTAAAGGACGTTAAGTGTGTGGAAATATTTAATTATAAGCTACACACATAAAAAGTGTCTAAAAGTGAACATTTTTAGCTCTAAAAAAATCTAATTTATTTAAATCAAATCTAATCTTCTGGATTGGTCTCCTACCTACCACCTAATTCCCATGATTGTATCAATGACTTATCACCACATTTTCAATAAATTATGAATGAATTCAGTTGTGGTAAAATATATTCTTGATTGCAATCTTCTAAAATGTTACTATTACTTCCGTGTACTTGATCTCTAGACACTTTTGATGTGTGTATTTAGGTGTAAATTAATTTACTTAATGTGGGTCTCACAAGTACCATTACCCATTGCAATGTTACAAAACAGCAAGTTTTATGAAATCAGTTTTGATAAAATCTAAAAAAAACAACGATGAATGGAAAGAACCAAACTAGATTTTTCTAAGAAAACTTCTCAGCATTACCATTTAGAAGGACTGTAAATTACACCTTAACGAAGAAAAATGCATTCAAAATCGTGTCAGAAGCTATGTTGTCGAAGAAGAGAAGTCAGCATTCGACTATTGATTGTACTTAGTTAAAGTGAGGTAATAGTGAGACCCTCCCGAAAAGCAGAATTAATACTAAAATTATAAACACGAGGATGCTTGTTACTCTCTCACGCAAAAACTACTGAACGCATTTCATTGAAACTTTACAACAATATAGGTTATCGTCGGAATAACTTCATAGGCTATATTTTGTAGCGAATTTCGCACGGAATCAGAATAAACTGCGAGTGACACCACCGGACAACATCTACTTATTTATCTATACATATCTAGTCTATTATATAAAAATAAATTGATGTTCTCGAGGCTGGAACGAATTGGCTAATTTTGGTCTTGAACTACACGTGGAAGACCAGGGAAGGTTTAAAAGGTGTATTTATTCTAATACACGGTGTACAAGTCTTCCTACGGTAAAAGAGATGTTTACAGGGACAGTTAATAAGTATAATTTTCATTCGATCACGGCCCATCACTATACAGTATACTGTAGGACACGAGAGAGATAACAGAGTATAGAGGGCAGTAAGTCTTACCTTGACTTTATACCACTAACGCTGGAAACACAGACGATAGTTGGGCAAACGGCACGTGAATATGCACTCACGTGGTTCTGCGTGTTGACTCGCTGATAACTGTTTTCATTATACCTACTTAGATATGAAGACAAATAAAAAAAAAATAGGAGGTTCCGGTGTAACTTCCAAATAAAAAAAAACCTTCATATTATTTCTTTGGGGCTAGGGTTCAAGTCTGTTACACTCTCGTATTAGCGCTCTGACATCAAAGCGGCAAACGATCTGCATCACTGTTTTACTACGGATGACAGTTGTAATGAAAGTAACGGAATCAGCAATGCTCATCGTTTGGCGCTACAATGCCAGAGCGATACCAGAGTGTAAAAGACTTCCTCAGGGTGGTTTCCCTTAGATCTAGGGGTTCAAGCTGTTCCGGGGGCCCGGTAATTAAGTGCGAGTGGTCACCGTGGGGTTTTAGTGGGTGCGAGTCCCACATAAACCCGTCCCCACCAGCGGCGGAGTATCCACAACGAATTTACCAATGATGATAAAAATGATAGTGTTTTTACGGAACGGAATATTCTGATTTCGTGTTCCACTTCAAGTTCTTTTCCACAACCAGATTAGCTTTAGCGGTGAAGGAACACCATGACTGCTATAACTGCTAAAACATGCCTGGTAAGATTGCACATAGCAAGTGTTTCTTCCAATTCAATTTCATAGGAATACTTAAATGAAAATCGTTTATTACCAATTACACACAAAGTTGCGTCTAATGAAGTACAAAACGGACTGGATCAATTTGTAGAGTCGACATTTGCGGCAACCTTTTAAGTATAGCAAAGTAAGCAATGGACTATGTGTGCCCTACAATGTGATATGTGACTCTACGACCGTTAGGAGCAACAGTTGTGAACACTATTCAAAGTTATAGAAGGGGACTACACAAATCAAGTTAGAAAAAAAAGAAATAATAGTAGGTTAGGGCCAAAATTAGATATTAATAATCTCAATACTCAATATAAGATTATTGCGTTCCACAATGGTAGGTATAAAAGACGTTACATATATGCATTGTACAAGCACTGTAGATCCTGTTGGACACAGCAATTTTTATAGTAAAGAGGTAATATCACTTATAAACTAGTCTTAAATAGTGGTAAGATTAGGTAAGGTTTATATGTATGTATCCTCTTACAACCAAGCTAACGGACAAACCGTAGCCGTGTCAGAAAGTTACCATGAATTTAAAAAATCATGAATTCATCGTTTAAGTGTTGTTGTTGGTTGAGCCCATCTCAACCTTTCCACTACATGTACACTGCACATAAACTTCTTCTTGTTCCCTCTCGCTTGCAACCTATCCTCCTTGATTTTACCTTGCGGCAGAAGAAGAAATAAGGAAGAAACCGCACCGCGTATGCTTGCTAGAAGATAGTGTAAAAAAAATATGAATAGCATTTTTTCCTGTGGAACTTTCAAATATAAAAATAATGCTTGTGATGTAAATAAACTTTACAAGGTGTGTGCGTCAAACAAAGTGTGCCACAAGTGAGAAGCGCATCAACCTCTTCCTCCCGAACATAATCGGAACCAGAGCGCCGCAAGGTATTTTATACCCCTTTTCCGCTCCCCCAGTTGTACCTAAAAGCTGCTGAAGATGAAAACTGAGTATGTAGCTTTTCTCGTCATATTCTCGCGCACACATTTTTTTTCAAAAGAATATCTTGAATTTCCTACATACGGTATGCGGGTCATTTATCTACAACGTATTTATGAAGGCATTTTGAACGGATAAAACAGGTGACTGACAATATTTCTCATTGGACTATAAATAATTCCGTTTATAAAAAATAAACAGGTTGCCTATTCCGTACGTACAAACTAAGCAGAAGATAAACCCGAACTTCCAAGTAGTGACAACTGCGAATCCAATATCTAATTAGGTTAAGCATGATAAACCGTAAACAGGGTGATGCGCCTGCGCACTCGAGGCCTTGAACGATATCTACTGTGCTTAGACGTCACACTAGTTAGCTGTTAGTTAGGTAATTGGGTTAGGATACAGCGTAGAAGGTGATTATGGAGTGGACAATGCATATTTGCAAAGGTAATTAGTTGTGTTTACGAGCATACATCGGGAACTGGGGTTGACCTATTGAAATTTAGGCATAAATATTAAAAAAAAATCACGTTAGGCACTTGCTAAGCATTGATACAAACTGTTGTTTTCATTTGGCAGAATGGACGTGGCTTTTTACAAGGAAAAAGTACAGTTGTAAAGAAACTAAAAAGACACGCTTTAAAGGTGAATTTTCTTTTTCAAGTATAAGAAGTAAATATTGCGCTAAGACTGCGGCATTTAGGCATAGGTATGATAGGAGTAGTTATTTGCGAATTATAACAACCGACAAACGCGTATTTTGTTTCAATAACATCAATTTTATTGCTAAACATTACAGAAAGACACGATTTTCTAATCGTGGTACTTCTGTACCAGGAAGGTTGTCGGTTCGGTTCCCGCACCCAGGCGTGTATAAGGCGCTCTTAATACATACAGGAAAACATAGTGAGGAAACCTCTTTACCTAAATTTATATATATTCTAAAGAGGACACGAGCTTACCATATATCACATTGAATCTCAGCTGAAATTCTGGTTTGTCAATAATATCTCTGCCTAACTCAGGATACCAGACGTGACTAGACTAGACTACTAGAATTAGAGCCCATCGTGAAAGCAAGTGCCTTTTCAACCATTCGTTTTGTCCAATTCTGTGGACGTATGAAAGTAAACACATAAAACTGTTATTCAAGGCTATGGACTTACTATCGCGAAGAAATCTTGACTCTAACTGCAAGTGCTACGTCGTAGCCGGAGGTCTACGTATGTTGGTTAAGCGAAAATAACTTTTGCTCGTTCAGTGTACAGTTCACTTCGCAATAGATATCACTAAAAACATTCAAATATTTTTATTTATTTCATAATAAATATCTCTCACTACAGGAGAATTTCCTAAATGTAAAATCAGTTGTTGGTGAAACGCTCT
Source organism: Conopomorpha cramerella (assembly GCA_012932125.1). Classification (NCBI taxonomy): domain Eukaryota; kingdom Metazoa; phylum Arthropoda; class Insecta; order Lepidoptera; family Gracillariidae; genus Conopomorpha; species Conopomorpha cramerella. Next base: position 13,454 of record SJJU01000142.1, read on the forward strand.
ACCTTTATAGAGGTCCAGGTCTACAGGACATCGATGTTTTACCCATTTTGAGTCTGTATTGTTTAGCCCTTAATGGTGGAAAACTGATGCGCAAAGGTCTCCCCAACCATTTCCCACTGTTCACGATCAACTGCGAGAGTCCTCCAGTAGCTCTCGAACACGTCAACTCCCTTCATAATTACAAAAATAATTTGGTCCATGTTAAGAAATGTAATGTCAATCGATAGAAAAGGACAACTAATTACAACATACTGTGTTAATATAAGGGGGTTAGTGGTCATAGAACATCGGCTCTAGTGCTTCGCCCGGCAATTTAGGATAATTAGATAATTATTCTTGATGATTGTTTTTATCCTAAATTACTCTTGATGATTGTTTTTATCCTAATCTATTACATACCTATTCATTAATCATGTTAGAAATTCATGAACCACTAATATTTTTTCTTTTTTAGTAATATCTCATAAAATTCCAGTCGCTAGTGTTCAAAAAGTTACATTGTTAGTACACTGCTAGTTATAGTCTCAAAAAATGGTCAAAAATTTGCCAAACACAGAAGTCTTTGTTGACGACAACTAGATATTCGACGTTCGATGAATACGATGGAAAGTTTTTACTTTATCTTAAACAAAAGCACACATACATTACATACATACAGACAGACAGCGTGAGGCGACTTTGTTTTAGACTATGTATTGATTCGACTGTACGAAGATGAGTCAGTGTTATTTATGACGTTGTTGTTTGGAGGCTCAGAACTGTTACTCCCCCAAAGTTATAGGCTCAAGGCCAGATTTTATTGGATGCCATAATGTTATTCAATAGTATTGTGCTGAGAAATTACGTCGGGATTGGCGCGGTTTTTGTGAATAGCTTTTTTATGGGAAGGAAAGGCAGACTTTTTTTTCTTCTATTGACTGGACTTAATTCGGTAAATTGAGACGTTGTTTATTGGTCAATTCAAATTTGACGACGATTGTTTTCTGTAGGTACTAACGGCGAAGAACAGATCAGTTTTGATGACACTTCCTGTGTCACTAACCAATAAGGTAGAGTTAAGGTTTCAGACCAAAAACAACTAGAAATGCAATCCTAAACTGATGTTAAGAATAAAACGAGACAACGATATGAATGACATGCAAGTGTGAAAGAGTAAGAAAAAATATCTTCTGTCCCTACTACTGCCTATGAAACTATCAAATTAGTAGTCAAAGTGACAGTTTACATTCAGAAAAAGACAGACCGAGGGTGGACGCGACTTGCAAGTCTAGTTGTTTTTGGTCGGAGATTAAGTTTTTTTAATATTTTTTTTATTCTTGGCTCTTATGTTCAGCTTTAAAGCCGACAATTCTGCCACAAACAATGGATAACGTAGTGCGAGTGAGAAGTAAAGGAGAGGACTCCTATTTGATCAATTTGTTATTCCCGTGTAATTTCCACGCAACATTGAAATGTGATGGTCCACCCTCACGTTGTAATGTATTTTTGACACGACTTTGAATATAGACGACTTTATTGATAGACAATAACTATAACTTGAACACGAAGTCATCATTTTCCTGCCCTTATCCCACACTAGGTGGGGTCGGCGCAACACGTTTCTTTTCGCCATTCATCTCTGCAGTTACACCTTTCACGCACATATCATTTTTCACACAGTCCATCCATACCTTCTTTGGTCTCCCTCTTCCCTTGTATCCTTCCACATTCATACTTGAACACGAAGTGAGGTTAAGTTATTTTGTGACATATAAAAATTGAATCATAATTTCTACTGACATCAATATGTGCAAAGTTCTCGCAGCCCAGATGGCATCGTTATTGCCAAGCGATTATCAAAATTCAAAATAATCCGGGTGAACCGGGTGATCGACACTAAGCAGGATGTTTTCGCCCGTTTCCGCGCCTCAAACGTTAAGCTATGGATTCCGGCTGCACCCTCGGCAGGAGTCGTTAAGCGAGTTCGAAGTCTTTGGTTGGGTTGAATATCTAATAATTGAAAGAAAGAAAGAAAAAATATTTATTCACGCCGCACACGGCAAAAATAAAAGCATACAAAATGAAAAAAGAAAAAAAAATAATAGAATACTATATAATTTGAATGAATTTAATTTTTTATTTAATTACACAATTTAAAAAAACTAAATGATTGCGGCGATGAAAGGGCAGCTGGCTCAGCATGTTGCCGTGACTTACGCCACGACGCTGATTTTCAGCCAGTGCCCGCGGTGTGACGTACGAGGAGTCCAGCAGTGCCAGCATCAGACACAGTTATACGATAGAAAATATAAATACGTACATATAATACACGAATATACTACATAATATATAAATAGATGTCGCGACCACTGAAGTCAAAGAAGTCAATGTGCAGTAGTTGCTAACAAAGTGCTGGATTGGGATGAGGAATTCTTCTGGCGTTCCAGAAGGAAACCTTTAAGCTTACGCTTAAAGGTGATCCGACTTCCAGCCTTACGAAGAGGATGAGGTATGTCATTCCAGCACTTGGACGCCGCAAACCTAAAACTGCCCCCAAATGCAGCAGTTCTGTGCAAAGGTGTAAACAACATCACTTTAGATTTTTTCTTTAATTTGAACACACAACTTGCTTGACACCGTCCTTCCTGTCATTTCACCGTAATAATTATTTCGGGAACTGACCAGTGTCGATCGCGTTATAACCACATAAGAAAAATGAAAGAAATAACTAAAAGCGGGGTACTACCGGGTAAGGGTAATTGCTAGGCAAAAATTAAGATACTGCAGTGTAGTAGAAGGTCACTGGTTCGATACCTGTACCAGTAAAATTTACAAAGAATCAACGTTACCTTTGTTATTTAAAAAAGAGGCCGTTCGCGTTTAATGAAACATTTTACAAAATAAATTTTAGATAACTTTTAATTTAAAATGCATAGAAAAATGTCTTTCAAAACGCGAAGGATCGAAAAATTAGGACATACTTACTTGTATAATATATCAGAGATATACAAGTAAGTATAAAAATCACTGGTATATACAAGTATGTACTAAATCGTTCGTTTTGAAAGACATTTTTTATGCATTTAAAATTAAAAGTTATCTAAAAGTTGTTATGATAAATGTTGCTAGTTGGTTGTTTTTCATGAATGATGTAAGGCAGGCCAGTGTAAGGGCTAACATAACCTTTATCTAACTCTTCATTGCGTGGCTCACATGAATATTAATGAATTTTGAAATTTATTAAATCCTGCCAAACGTACTTGTTTTATCAACGATTAGGTAATTGACAAGTAAGTTGAATCACCAGGAAACATTATTATTTTGTTATGTAACAAAGAATAAATACTGTAGGCGACTACGCATGATATCAAGATGTGTATGAAAGAAATTGTTTTTAACTATGGCTTACAGCCAGGCTACATCTATACCATCCTTCAGTTTTAGGGGCACGCCACTAATTCCATAGGTAGTAGTGGCGAAGCTAGGAGGTAAGCCGGTTGTGAAAAATAGGCACTTAATCAATGCTTATTTAGATATTTTATTTGTCATACTTATTTGAGCTATAATAAGTCGCTAAATAATTTCCGTGAAAATATTTGTTAATGTACCTGGCATAGGCTTGTCTTGTACTACCGGCTTACTCCCTAGCTTCGCCACTAATAGGTAGGTAACCTACACCCGTGAATAAAAAATCCAGGTCATATATAAAAATAAAATTAATAATTAAACCCTGAACCAACAACACGTAATAATATATGATTTTTTAAAGCTGTTTTATCGTCTTTCAAAAACATTATATTCTATTCATCTTAGCTCCTTGAATGTGAGATATTGAGATGTGTATACAAAATTATGAGTGAACCGGAAGTTTGCTCACGATGTACCTGTATATTCTATTTTTAAAAACGTACACACAAGAGATACAGTATGTGTTAACATTTTTACTTCCGAGATCATCATCCAACATTTTTAATTACAAACCAAGTTGAACTGAGATTTCATTCAGTGAGCAAAAAAGAAATCTCCACTTGAATCGCAGTTTCCGCTTTTTCATCCCTTGGATTTCACAGAACTGCCGAGTGAGAACTCAACTCGTTATTCGAAAAAAATGAAATGTCATCCAATTAGTACCTCGACGTCATAGTTTGGCGTCAAGAGACCCTCAGTTCATCTCTAAGGCCCGTATGCTGAGACAGAAGTGTCGCTTGAAGTCCCTCTCTGTCTCCTTTAGACAAACACGACTAGAGCGAGACAAACGATACTTGAGCGGAGATGTGTGCTTAAGGGGAGTTGTAGAATACGAGCATAAAGCAATGCAGAGGAATTGAGGCTCTTCTTAACTAGATCCAATCCAGTGTGACAATTAACCCAGTTCCACTTTTACAATGTAGGTTTCGGTTAATTCGGTGATTTGGCCGGACATAATTAGTGGGAGTAATCCTTTTTATGGTCCAAGATAAGATTCATTGCAAAGGTGCTTAGGCAGATTATAGGTTTTCATTGCGGTATGTAGGTTAAATAATGTCACAAAATTTTCCAATTTCATTTTTTCTATGATAGATCAAGCTCTGTTTCAAAAGTGACACTTTATTTTATAACTTTTTTATTCAACATTATGTAGGCGGCCTGTATCGTATTACAAAAAGTATTTACACTAAATAAAAATAATATGATAGTAGGTAGGAATGAGGACAAGAGATGTCGATTGGAGAAAAAGGTGCGGGAGGCTCAGATGAGCCTAGAAGAAGATACTATGCACTAGAAGATACTATGTACCCAGCGGATTGTACTTTATGCTTATGAAAGTATTTAAATAATAGATTATGTTTTTGTCTGTGTCAGATACTCGTGGACTGTCACTTATCAGAAGGTGACAGAAATACTTTTTATGTAATAAATCCTAACCTTAAGAATTGTATCTTTTCCACACGAGGTTTTCTTTCACGGTATACTGGTATGAAGTTTTTCATTTCAATCGATTCGAACCGTACCGGGTTCTGTGATGAGTGTTTTTTTTTAATAAAAATTGTTCAAAAATCTGTGTAAAACAAAAGAAATGCAACTGCGGTAGTCTTCGGAATCCCTCCTTAAAAGGTTTTTTTTTGTAAGAAAACTGCTCTAGTTTTTATAAGTAGTGGATGCAAATACCTGACGCTGCATTAATAGCGGACTTTGAGTTGTTCTATTCTCGGGTCTGTTATTAAAATGCATTATTCCGAAGGACATTTAATCACTGTGACGTCACGTTAATTCCTCTGCCGCGTTTGTGTACCTTGAATTTAAATGCATGACGTGTGTAGTGTTATGTAAACTGATATAATTTTAAGTGAAAACCTTGACCCAATCAGTTGCATAAGCTCCCACTTGCAGAACAAGTTGCGAACATATTGACCTTCGGGTCCAAACTATTGTTGCAAAAATACTGTGTTGTATTAACACTCGTGTTCATGGTTATAAAGTTGAAGGTACACTTAACCGGTACCTTACATTGTGGTAGTTTTTCAAACGGAAGTATGCAAAGACACCACCTACTCTGGTGGGGAAGATTATTTCATTGCCGCAGTTTGTATCCCAATCTGCTTTGTCGGTAGTGTGCCTTCAGCCTAAACGATATGTAATAAAGTAAATAACTATCTACCTATATACGTAGATGTAGTTACGATCAATTGGATACATCGAAAGTACCAGTTGACACCATCAAATGATTACTTAGCCAATTCAACTTCGTGGTTAAAACATTTTTTTTTTTGTAATAGGCATCAGAAATAAGCTTTAAAATTAATGTTGGGTATGATTTGTGTAAAAGGTGTAAAACCTGTAAGCATTTAAATGGACTAGGAAATTGAGAAACTAATAAAAGTAATCGAGTGTTCCAAACACTGTAAATTGGGGAATGCACAATGACGTTTATTTGACAACTTATCGTTCATATTTCAGGGGAGATGTTTGACAGGTTCATAGTAAACACCATTAAACATCCTTCTTTATTGTTAATTCTTAAAGTCAAATGACTTGACAAGATCACTTAAAGAGAAATCACTTGTTTTGGAACAATCAATGGGTAATTTTCAGGTCCCTTGTTTTTTTTTAATTGTGACAGATGGCGTTGTTGTATTAGGTGTATAAAAATATCAATGAAATGAAAAACTTCAAACAGTGAGTATTCAAGTTGACGGTAATTTTTTTATTGTTTACATGTTACAAAAATGTCTGAAGATAGTAGATTTTCCAAATAATAGAAAACGTACTAAGATACAACTGACAGAAGTCACGCTGGACACACACTAGCGACATCTAGATAACAATTTTTTCGAGTTTGGAAGTTCTCCAATCTCGCCATAAACCGTTCAAATTCCTAGAGGTACCCCATTATTACAAAGCCGTCGAGATAAAGTAAGTTGACAGCACAAGAGCTGAGCTCACTGACATGACGGCGCACGACCTTACGAAGGTCCTTTGTACCTCTGGAGTACCATTTGACAATAACAACAACAATATCAAGGGCAATTATTCTGAGTTCCTCTATAATAAAGTTACATAATTTGTTATATACCGAACAATGCTAAAAGAAAATAGTACAAATAAATGTCTATTTCTGTATTATGAAGAGATGATTTATCATCAACAAGTGTGTCCTTATTGACAATGAAGGTTGTTGTTGTTTTTGTTTGTTATTAAGGTACTCGGTGTTTAAGACTGGCGCCATATTAAATAATTCCTACTTTGAGATCGGGGTTAGGCAGAGGAATTTGCGAAGCTTCACCGGCATGGACTGTGGTGGACTGCCTGCCGCTAGAACGGCGGTCGCGGGTTAGATTAACGCCTCGGACATAAAAAGGTACATTTATTAAAACCCCCATCGCACTTTTACAATAGGAACCTAGTGGATATACAATTTACGCGAACCAAACGGTTTGCGTCTACTTTCATAGTCCGAACCGCCAGGACGTGCAATGACTTGCCGGAGTCTGTATTTCCTGCGCAGTATAGTCTGGAGGTCTTTATGTCATAGGTAAATAGGTACCTAATGAACAAGTGTGATCAGCTTCAGGCAGGATGGTGGTCAAAAGAGAATTCACTGTGTTTAAAAAATAATAATACAAAGAAATTAAAGCTTCAGTCTTTTTGCGTCACAGACACAATACAAGAATCTTTTGTGTACAGTCGGCCAAGAAATTAATCAGTTTCGATGACACTACAGTGAAGTGACACAGGTCACTAAAACATTAATAAGGTAGAATTGTTACATTGTGACATGGAAATAATGAACCTTAATGTCTAATGACATTCATGGGAGTTTCAACCTTACAGTGGTAAAGCAGATTCTTAATCGACTGTACATAAGTATCTGGAAAATAATATGTTATAAACAAACGTTGCGTTTTTTTATGAATTTAATCTTACACGTGGCGTTACAAGTCAAGATTGTAACTCGATATTTCCAACAACCACTTGTGCTTGTATTTTGAACATTTACTACGTAACTACGTAGGTACTATGTACTACAATTTGAATAGATGCCGATTTCTTCTCGGTTCTTCTGGCAAAACTGTAAAAGAAATAAATTCGAACCGGGGACGTTTACTTTTGTTTTTTAACTGTCAAATCATATATGACATTAATTAGGCTTTGTGTTATTGTACAGTTTGACTGTATGCGAGCAATATAACAATGAAATAAATAATATTACTTTGACTTTGTACATTAGCATTACTCGCAACTCGGGGGTGAATGAAAATTATAGACTTTCTCGCTTTTTTAAATTTTGGAGCGTTATATTTATTCTACTTAACTGTGCTCTATATAATGTAAAAAAAAAAGAATCAGAAGAAGCATTAACTGAAAGAAGTACCATGAGAAAATAGATTGTTTTCATTTAGTCCCAAGTTGAAAATTATTAAGTGGCGTTCAAATGCCGCGTAAAAGTACCTTTAAACGAAACATCATTTCGTCTAAAATATGTTTAATACAATCTCGCTATTAGTTCACGTAACAGATTCACTATGAACGTACCCTAACCCTAGCAACTGAAATACACAACATAATATACTATTAGTGAAAAGTTCGCCATTATTGAGATATAGAAAAAAAAATCCACGAAACGATGTATCGTACAAGAGTTAATCGGTGAACAATTCGGAGTCCCAGTTTACTGTAACTAGTCCATTAATCTTCCTTGAAGGAGTTACTTACGCTTGTACTAGCTGGGAATGACTACTCACAAATCCTAAGACCATGACCGTACTCTCAGCCAATGTCATATCGCACAAACACAAATACCTAATGGATGCGACCTCGAACGAATGACAGTGTTCTATGTATCAACAACTTTGTAAACAACGGAAATGCAACTCTAATAAAACACCGGTACGGTAATAAATCCAATGACGCTTTTGTACAGATCAACCTATGCCAAGGACTAGTGCGGCGATGTTGAATGGTATGATCTAAGTATTTTTATACATTGCTAGTTCTGTTTACTTGTTTAGGTAGATGTGTCCATAGAGAGGCGTTGGTGGATGCATTACATAATGGCATCCTCGGTTCCGCATACGGGCGTTTGTGAATAAGTAGACATTTTGCCTAGAAGGTAAGTCACGGCTGCAGTTGACAAAGTTTTCAGCTCGACCTATATATCTTATGAATGTTATAAAAGAGAAAATTTGCAGGGATATTTGTTAGTCTTTTACGCAAAAACTACAGAACGGGTTTCAATGAAACTTTACAATAAAATAGCTTATTGAGCGCAATAACACAAACGCTATGCTGTATCAAGAATTTCCCATGGGAATGGGTTAAATTGTGGGTGACAACGTCAGCATATACACACACCAAAAGTGTCTAGGGATCAATTACATTTTAGAAGATTGCAATCAATAATATATTCTACAAAAACTGAATCCATTCATAATTTATTCAAAATGTGGTCATTGAAATGAAAGTCATTGATACAGGCATGAGGAATTAGGTAGTAGACCAATCCAGAAGATTAGATTTGATTTAAATAAATTAGATTTTTTTTAGAGCTAAAAATGTTCTTGATCCCTAGACACTTTTGATGTGTATATTTAGTTTCAATAATACTGGATATATTTATTTATATACCTTTATACTAATTCTTGCTTAGTTGGTATTGGTGATTAGTAACTAGCAGTCGGTTTTATGATAATTGTTTTCTAAGAAATAGGTTTTATATAATCGAGCTAAACTAACTCGGATTTAGATGGACTTTTCCTATCCCGGATAACCCGTAGCTTTCCTCTTAACATGAGTATTCGAAGATAATAATATATATCTGATATCATTCGTGAAATCCCTCCCAAGCCTGTCCAGAACAGCTTATTTTTAAGAAGAATGTAAGCATACAATTCTTACAAAACATTCGACTCTGATCTTGAAGTCCCGTGCTAGGGTAGATAAGAAATATTTGAATATGGGCGTGTGTTTATGCCTGTCTGTATGCTATTTATGCAAATCTCATCTCACAAAAGCCTATTACTTTAACAGATATTATTCATATCTTTTTTTAAAAGACGCTTCTTATGTTTTTTAAACGACTCTCGTCACAATTTTTGCGTCGTCATCTCAGTACTGAAAACGTTAAAAGTCTTCTGTATCTTTCCATTTTATTTGCGCAACACAAACTTGAACTCAAAGATAATAATACCTACATTACGATAATCGAACAAAAAAGGAATGAAAAAAAAAATAAACAACCACCGTCGTCGATGAGAACATCGTGAAGTCGGATTTTTATGGTTAATGAAAAACAGAGTCGCAAGGATATTTTGGCGTTTATGCGGTGAATATCAAATATGATTTCTTACTACTTCTGTATTTCTAAATGAATTTAGTTATATTAGGTTCCTTGTTTATGCCTTTTTTTGTGGTGTATTGAGTATTATCCATCCTAACAAGAATCAGTTCGCTTAATTTACGTGGCAAATTTTTTTGCGACGCGCCAAAATATCCTTGCAACACTGTAATCGTGTATGTGACCGAATTTCATTTGCAGACATTGACCGAATTTCATTTATCTGCCTGTCAAGTGGAAGAAATATGATGGACGAAAGGTGTCAAGGGCATATCGTTTAAGACCCGAATCTTGGTTAGGTTACCAATATGAGTATACTGGCGTTCAATGGATATCAGGTGGGTATGTTTAAATAATAACATTAATCTCTGTTTCCCTTGGTCAATGCATTACGCGTGAACGGCAGTACCGATTTCGCTGATTCTTTTTTCTTAGTCATTGTCAGGAGAAGGTTCTTAAGAAAATTTCATTAAAAATTATACTAATTCGAAATCAATTATAATCAGAGTGAATAGATATCATCTCTATGTGTGTTACTAACCGCAAAAAGAACTGTCGGACTTATTTTTGTGATTAAAGATTAATGTAAGAAAATTGTGCTTAAAATTACGTTGATTCGAAATCAGTATTTATAGATAAAACAGGACATTTTCTGTCGATTTCTGGCGCTAGTTTAAAATATAAAAAGTGTAATATTTATGCGATACCTACTACGTACAGTGGGTTTCTTCACAATATCTTTTTACAGTTTAAATATTTGCCAAATAAGTCGATGATTTTTATTTTGCAACAATCAAGTAACCCTTTTCAAGAGGTTATCAGTCAACCGTTGTTACGACCTTTTTGAACATTGCAAAGTCACTTTCGCGCAAATAGGTAAAGATGCTACTCTTCCATCTCTCTCTACTACTATCTCTCTGTCTCGTTCTTATAAGGTTTTATGAATGAGCGTTGTATGTTACGCAACATTACTCACACCTCAAAACATAAACTTCCCTTGCGGATGTCGAACTGCATGAATCATTAATTAGTTGTCATTTTCAACGAATGATCGCACCGTTTGTGTGTATTGTGTTCAAGTTTTCGTAAACAGAACGCCAACTGCGCACATTCAATACCCATCGGTTAGGCGTTGTAAACAAGAATACAATTGTTCCGTACCATAGACCTTTACATACTGCCTTATCGTTATACACAATCCTTGCCAACTGTGGCTTAAGTTCTGTCAATTTGTTTTCGACGAAGAGGCTCCGCAAATGAGACGTCCGTAGTCTCGTTATTGACTTGATCTTTATATATTCTTTATTTGTGATGGTGTGACGCATACATTCCATACTCGTCGTGTGTTGGTTTAATGATTTATGTCAGCTGATTTGCGGTGACAACTAATTACCTATAATAATTGAAGACTCTTGGTCTACGAAGGTGATATTACACTTAAGAATAGGTAATCCCCAGGCCAACTTTTCCCGTCGTTGGGGTCGTAAGAGGCGACCGAGGGAACTCCAGAGGACGGGCAGCAGCACTCTCTGTGAGTTAAAACACAACATCACTGCGATCGCCAATCCGCCTGCCAGGCGTGGCGATCACTGACGTTTCCCCCCAAATTACCCTGGAAATCATTGGGGGAGGCCCTCGTCCAGCAGTGGACGTCACGTGGTTGATAATGATAGGTAATAATCATCATAGGCTTCAATCACGTTTGTTTTTTTTTATTTTTAAACAAAGTGTACAAGCATTTGACCTGCAGGATGACTTGCAGGATGATCCTGCATGTTGTTAAGCAGCGATGTGGTCTACGATGGAGCGCACTTGTTCAGTAGGTACCTATTTACCCGTGACTTGAAATCCTCCTGACTATACTGTGCAGGACACACAGACTGCAAAGCAAGACATTCCACATCGTGGCTGTTCGCACTATGAAAGCAGATGCAAACAGTTTGGTTCGCGTAAATGGTATATATCCAACTAGTGTGGATGACATTTTGCTGTTCTCCTGGTTGTCCTATTGTAAAATCGCGTTTCTTGTATCATTGAACGTTATTTTGAATGAAAACTAGCGGACGCGACTGACACGTTGTCCTGTCCTTATCTAATAATATTGACATAGAAACAATATAATTTTCCAAGCAATTTTCTTTATTTTTCCTTCATAAGAACATTGTCCTCTTAACAATCAAAACAAAAAAAAATAATTTGTGAAATGGACCACGCCTCATGTCGTGACCAAGGGTATAGGGATTAATTGTATATAGAAGCAGGCGTTTGACAAGCACTTTGCATGACAGCGATGTTGTTGTTTTCGTTGGAGCAAGTTTCTCTATTATAGGTATGTATACCTGTCTATTTTCCCGTGATTTAAAGATGCCTAGACTTTACTGCACAGGCAACAAACTCCCGCAAGTCATGCAACAGTCAGCAGATATAGGGACCTACAAAATATAGGATTCCTAAAGTTATTTTGTTTTTATTTTCTTAGCAAAGTGTAGGAGTCCAAAGTCCTCAAGCGGCGCATCAGGATTTCCCTCTTCAATTCCATCGTCAAATCGGTTCTACTCTTCGGCTGTGAGACGTGGAGAGTGACAAAGGGTCTCACGAACAAATTACAAGTGTTCGTGAATAAATCCCTGAGGTCGATCCTCCGCGTATTCTGGCCGAACACAATACGGAACGAGGACCTATGGGCACAGTGCGATTAAATCCCTATCGCACAACGCAAATGGCGGTGGATTGGTCACACGATCCGAAGAGGGAAATCCAACAAGGCGAGCATCGCGTTCAAATGGCAGCCTGGTGGAGGTCGACGCAGGCCTCGACGCCTCGTGCACACGTGGCGGGGCACCGTCGACGGCGAGCTGTGAGCGCGAGGGCTGAGCTGGTCCTATGCCAGAACAGTCGCAGAGGACAGGACGGCGTGGCGCCATCTTGTAAAGTCCCTTTGTACCACTGGGGTACCATAGGACTTAAGTAAGTAAGTATTGGTATCTGAGGACCTTTCCTATACAGATAAAGCTTTGCGTAATTGTTACATTTCGCTCCTGAACGCAACCGGTCAAATCCCTATCAGGGTATGAATAGTTAGTTACGATTATATTTTTTTAATGTGACATATCGGTGACTATAATCTGTGTATTAGTTAGACGAACGAGTTGGCAATCACTGTCCATTATGAAATTATAGCACGATAGTGCTGTAGTGAAATGTATGAATTAAAACTACTATAATTTGATATTGAATGTATAATACAGAGTGTAAAAGGACTCTTACTATGGCAACAATGTAGGGAAATGAAAGAAAAAATCTTCAATCCCTATACAAAATGCCATCTCCCGAGGAAAAACTTGTCTATTTTGTATAAGATGTCCTTTTACAAGCAGTGTAATGATCTCCCACTCAGATAGGTAATATATTTTTCAAAAACTGTAATATCGCACTTGATACGAAATGTCAAAGCGTTCTTCGAATTACATGAGCAAACCATAATCACATCTTCGACTGTCTGGCACAAATGTGTGAAAAACAGAGAGTACTTTAATTTGTTGTACTAATGCTTCATGTGGCTCGGAATTTACAATTACATTGCATTGCTAGTTATTTTGATACGTCCAACGATTAATATTAAAATCTGAGTTGTGGTTTCTGTGATCAACACCTTGTCACATAATCGTGTCGCTTGAAAAATATCGTGACTCACATTACACGGTCCTGATACAAGAATAACGATATAACTAGATAACTACTCGAGATAGAAACACTGTACCTCGCCTAACAATCGGAATTCGTTGATTCGTGTTTTGTAAACGATTATTATACTTGTTAGCAAAAATTCCCGTTCAAACATAATTTTTTTACGTTTAAATATCTTAAAATTCAGGAGAGCTATCTGTGTAAAAGAATAAAATAGCGAAAAAGAAAGTCATAACGTATTATTCTTGTACTCAATACTAGCTACTAGATTTTAAGTGTTTCCCTACTATATTGTACATGTATTATACACAAAAACCTTTCCCTGGGATCACTGTATCTATAAAAATAAATAAAGATCCATTGCGTAGATTTAAAGATATAAGCGTACATAGCGACTTTGTTTTACACTTTGTAGTGTGTACTACTTTCAGTACCTATTACATAATTTATTCACGTATATTCATACACATGACCTGGAATTTTTGCTCACGTTTGTATTATCTACCGCTTACATCCCAGAACCGCATGATGCATTTAGTATCTTTTTTCATTCAATATAGATTGCGGGGTCAGAGGGGAAGTTTTTTGTGTCATTTTTTGTCATTGAATGGACATCGAACAGTTTACAATGATTGTCAAGCTACTACAGTCGCCCAGGGAACAGTAATTTAAGGTCATTTGTAAATATAAAGTCAAAGTAAATACGAGTATACATTGTGATATCGGGCTCATGATCCGGACATATTTTTGTATAATATGACGTGTCGGACATGACTTATTCACTTTGTAACTGAGTGTTTGAGATATTATTATAGTAACTGTAAAATATCAATGAAACATGAACAATTTATACTATTGGAATCGTAGCTAGTACAGTAGTTGCATAACCTTATACCCCTATCGCGTTTTTACAATAGGACAAACAGGAGAACGGCTAAACGTCATCCATACCAGGTAGATTTGCCATTTACGCGAACCAAACGGTTTGCATCTACTTTCATAGTGCAAACCTCCAGGATTTGGAATAACTTGCCGGAGTTTGTGCTTCCTACAGTCTAAAGGTCTTCAAGTCGCGGGTGAATAGGTACCTAATGAACATGTGTGCTCCATCGTAGAGCACATCGCTCCTTAACATCAGGCGGGATGGTGTTCAAACGTTTGTTCATTGTGTATAAAAAAAAACCATATAATTATCTTGTTAGAAAAAAATGGCACGGTTTATCGCAAGTTCATAAGCAAAATTGTTGTCTTCTTTCTAGCGCATAGGTTTTCGCCATCATACACATATGAAAATTAACCCACATACATATGAATTTCAACCTTTGGGTAGTATTTCCTTGACCCATTATCTGTGAAAAGACGGATATGTAGGAATTCAAGTGCAGTGTAGATGCATAGTCTATTTATAATCATGTTTACAACACAATAATTTATAAGTTCACGACACTTTTCTAAGAATTTCATCATCACGACGTAGGTAAATCTTTTAATTGCGTATTAGATAAGAAAATAAATTAATTAGTTGACGCCATTTATTTGCAATGGTACAAGTAGAAAATACTTGTAGTAGGTAAATATGCAAAATAACAGGATGCTAGCGAATGGAAAAATGTAAGAAACAAGTATGTACTCGTAATATATTTTGTAAGGGTAACTTTAGGTACGGTAAACTGGGGTTACTATGCAACTTGGGAGCGAATGAAAGCAATCCATTTCCATTTTTCGAATCTACTAAGTTGTAGTCACATTATTCCATGTATAACAAATTTTCTCTCGAATGTGCAGGAATAGTGAGACATTCTATAAACGAATGATTAATGACGGAAGTTGGCATGAAAAGTACTCGAAACCGGAGATAATTTGTATGAAAATATGTTCATGAAGCGAAAGAGGTTTGCCAGGACCATGACAAATTGAGATCCACCTTCCCCTCTGGGATACAGGTGTGAAGTGTATGAATGTATGGATTTTTGGAAGGTTCACAATAAGAACTTACTATGCGGCAAAATGATACGTGAATTCGTCTGCGTAGAATGTGAATACTATCTCTATAATATAATATAATTGAAATAAACATCCAAAAGCATACATAGTACGTGCACTGGCTTTTACGACAAGGTAGGTAGTAATCCCCAAGGATTGACACCTATGTATAGTTAACTTATCTTTACGAAATATAGGCTACATATCTACTCACCCACAAAACACTGGACTTCGTCAGCCTAGGTTGTGAGTACAACAAAAAAAGATCTTGCAATAACTCTATTATTAGGTCGGGTAGCCAAAATCGGGTGTCTTTCTGCCTATATGGTGTGCACGCCTCTGAAATCTATACTTACATATATAAATATATTTAAAATTTTAGACTGTGCTAGCTTTCATGGCTTGGCTTCTTTAGCTCTTACTAGGGTTTTACTCCAAAACTGTATATAATGTAAAAGGTATTTTTTTCGTGAAAACTGTAATTTGGATTTGCCACCTTTACATATATTTATGTAGATTTGTCAGCGTGACATACGGAGTCGAAAAGTGCATACAAAGTCCTCTTCGTTGCTTTACCGATGAGTCACATTATAATGAATCAGGTTTCCTGAAAATGTAGTTCAATATCCGTCTGATAGTTTTGCAGTGCAGTAAGCATCGAATTTCAAGTCGAAAAACAGCTACCATGCCCTTTTGGGCGTTCATGACTCAGAGAATTATCAAACAATCTAATAGTGGTATTAAAATTTGTTGGTAGGTAGGTGGCTTATTGTACCCATGCTATCATTGAATCGTCACGAACTAAGTACGTTTTTGTTTTGATGCAGCCCTAACGACCTTGTTCTATGGTTCTTGTTTACATTAAAAATTTATGTCATGCATCAGTTGTAAGTCCTTCGTTTTGTGTAACCTTAAAGTGTTGTTATGTAGAGAGACGGCGTTTTTTTTCTTAAGTAGGTAGGTACTTAAGGCAGCTGTAGTAGCAGATGCTTGTGGCATTGCAGCTAGGCGGTATTAATTCAAGTGTTTTTTTTTTACACAACACGGATGTGAAATCGATGAAGTCGCAGTACATTCTCTATTTAAACCACACGGCATGTTTTCGATCAATATATAGGTGACTAACTCTCTCGGAGGTGACACTTTGAATATTTAACTACCTTATATAACACTCTTAGGGGTCAAGTTTATTTAGTGTAACAACAATACGGATACTTGTACCGTGATGGTCTGGGCTAAAAGTACTGCATATGAGTAGGTACTTTTCCACTTTATATTTCCGACTCGACTTCCCTGTTATACAAAATAATGCCTGTTCTATTCTTTGAACAATAAATGGATATTCTAAGCCCGAATGGATGTTCTTGTGCGAAAGATGATACCTATCTTATACTGGGAAATCGCTGATACCTATGCAATTTCTCCCTGAAAAACTAATTCCTAACTGTCTAAAAAAATACTTCATACGAACGTGCATTTCCAGATCTTTTTTTTATTTTCAAACACATTGACAAAGCGTTTGACCACAGTCAATCCCATCAATCCATGCCTACTGTTATCCCAAACGCGTCCTCACTATACAGGTCCGACTGTTGTTATGCAACAACGAATCCAGTCCCACGAGAATTGCCAACGTGACAGTCTCCTATTGCCGGGAGCGCAAATAAACAGATAGCACGTGCCACACGACCGTGAACTTGGCGATCAAAGGCCACCGTTGCGTCCATGAAAAATATGCGCGCATCTGCACGTTTGATGGTAGATGATACACCGAGCAAATGATCGAAAACAAACCGTGTGTTTACAATGTAGGTATCTGATGAAGCGAGCGCAGGTCTCTCACATTGAGCGGTGGAAACAGCTGGTGTTCTCAGACACCACGGAGTAATGGGACACACTTTTTATACCGTCTGGATATTGTTATTGTATTATTTAGGTACGTAATTCCTATGTTTATGCGTAGCTGAGTAAATATCTCAGTCTGATCGTAATCTCACATTTAGTACCGAAAAACTGTGTATCGATATAAAAACCTGTTGTAATTCTATAGGCAGTTGAATTCTGAGGTAGGTTGACGTTTTATATTATAAATAGGTATTCGCATTTTTGACATTTTATTTAAACCAGATCACTCTATGTTTTTCTACCATCTTTTAGTAATAATAATAGATGTTTTTAAACACAGTGAATCATTCGACCACCATTCTCGATTATTTACCCATCACATTAAGACCTCCAGACTGTATTGCGAAGGAAACACAGACTCCGGCAAGTCATTCCACACCCTGGCGATTCGCACTATGAAAGTAGACGCAAACGCAAAAACCAGATGATGCTTAATTTGTCATAATATTTTATAGTAGACCACTATTATTTTGAGAATAAAATAGGTACACGTGGTTTACATCGTGCCTGAAACATAGTAATACGGGAATATAAGGCAATAATCAGTACCAAAAAGCGTCCCTTGAGCATAGTTTATTGTCTCATTTTACGTAAAAACGGTCAGAGCGAGACAAACGCGAAAAGATTTCAGGTTATCAGGGAATAATCAAATACGGTCACACAATTATAGTAAAGTGGCCATTGTTTTGTATTTAACTGTACAACTTTCAGGTGAACAACGTACCTAGGTAACTATGAGAGTTTATTGTGGGTCTCATAGTGTAAATATGTGACATATTGCTTTTTCATGACAAAATAACTGATCGATAAGAATAGCCTTTCTTTTATTTGGACATTTTTATTATAATTGTGAGATGATTTGTTTGTACGTATTATTTAGTTAAGTAAGTATTGACGAAACGTGAGACGTAGAATCGGATATCGGAAAAAGCAGCACTCGGACTTTTTTGAAGCGGTCAAGCGATTGTTCGGACAAATTAGTCGTCGGAGAAACGAATATTCGGAGTTGTCGGCATCGGAAAAGAAGTTTCGTAATTACGTTCTGGACTCGGTGTATGGTCTATACCACTAATATGACACATATTATTTACTCAAAAAATCACCTATACCTACAAAGTACATTTTCTGATAAACATCACACCCTGTGACAGACCCTGTAATTATCAAAACAAACGTCAATAGAGTTCAAAATACTTCAGAAAAGTGCACAGCCTTGTCTCATTGTGGGTTATTTTGCAGCAGAAATGTGCAATTGACTATGATATGAGCTGATGATGCGGAACTGTGTAGACTTCCCCTTGCAAAGGATCCTCTAATACGGCAATTTTTCACTTGAACATGCTGCATGTAGATATGATTGCCCACGATACCTAGCGCTCCAATGTTAACGGTTCCATTACATGGAGATAAACGTGTGAAATAAAGGTTTTTGGTGGTTCGAAAGATGAATTGTAACCCTTTACCAACGATCTCTAATATACAAAGTCAAATTAAAAATGAAAGCGAAACTCGAGGAAGTTTCTCAGCCCATGATACCAAACTTTCTCCAAGGAACCCTATGTAAACACTAACCCTATTTAAATTTTGCCTCTTCATATAAAGTATGGTACCTAAGCTACGTCCATTTCAAATTTCAAGTGCCTAAGTTTAGCCATGCAGTTTTGTTTCTTTTTAAAAATAAAGGAATGTTTCCTTTCAGTAAAATGAGCTAACTAAAGAATTTAAAGCAGTTCCCCTCCAGGGCCCATAACTTTTTTCCATCCTGTATATTTAGATACTATAGTAATCAGCTGGTCGGTAAGTTTCTATGAAGAGTTAATTATTATTTAACTTTAAAATCACACAACGAATTTCAATGCGGTTCCATTTAATAGATTTAGCGATTCCAGAGGAAGGTTTGTATGTATATTACATGCATAATACAGCAGAAAAACTAGAATCAGCATTGATCTGTTGCGAAGCCGCCGCAAACTGCTAATTACGATTTTTTTTAACATTATTTTACTTACACTGTAGACTTGACTATTTACATGAGACTTTATTTAACTATGTACATAATATTACTGTTTGATATTTTATGACGTACGTTATTGAGTGAAATTGTTTAAAATTGAAGCTAACAAACGGGCGCTCACTTTGCAAAGAAACTGAACAATTTCAACGGAACTAATTACTTGAACATTGTTATTTTTATTCAGCTGCTAAATACTTCATTATTCCATGTCTTTTGACCCAACTAAACAAAGATGAGATGTTTCAAGGTTACAAATACCATGTGTAAGAGATATGCTATATATATACCATAGTGTACTTACCTCCTGTTTTATTTGAAATTAAGATATTTACAGTGTGTGCCCACAACCGGGGAAAACATTTTAAACGGAAATTGCTAAGGCCATTTTAACTTACTATCACAGATTCCTTTTCCTAAGTTCATACTTATTTATTGAGATTGCACACATAGTTAAATCTTACGGGAAATGTTTTCTGCCATCGCGATAACATCCCACGGTTTGGGACGGGGTACGTACTTAGTAGACGTCTCGTTGTCATTTGAAATGTCCGTCGATAACGATGGTCGAAGTGAGAGCAACAAGCTGTTAGGTTATATAGTGAAAATACTATTAATTTGTTAGGGACAGATTAACAGCTACCTATGTTTTAATTTTAACTGAGTGGTACCTAATGATTAAATTATTGGTTACCTTTTCTTCCTCAGCTTCCAATTTTAATATTTGACCCAGTAGTGGGCCACACTCTGTATATTTGTGCTGTATTCAATTAAGCAGGTAGTATTTTTTTGAGTAACTGAGCCCTAGTGATTGTATCTGCTGTCGGAGGTTGCAGGTTCGTGACTTGCTGTACTAGGGGTGTACCAATTTCAAAGGTCTCTTTTTCAGTACGCTACGCAACACTCATACGGTGAAGGGCAACATCATGATGAAGCCCGCATATCACAATGTGTGTGAACTCTATCATGGGCTCACTCTCTATCACGTTTAGCAAACCGAGCGCATTTGTTTAGCAAGTGCATCTGTCCCGCTTTGGGATTAAAAGTGTGTGTATGATTTTTTTTTGTTCAAGTTCAAATATCACAAGACAACGAAAAAAAGTGAAAGGAATGTTTCATCGTGGCAATAAATCTAGTCATTCGTTAGTAGGCTTAGCAATTTATTAATTCCAGACAGTTAGGTTAAACTGAAAGGTGACTTTTTGACCTTTACGCAATACTCACTTAATCCATGAGCAAATTTTATTTATAAAAAAAACAATAGGTTACGCGCGATAAATTTTATTGAGTAGTTAATTTGACCCCAAACTTTGGTGCCACCTGAACTCCGGCCACAGACTGATATACTTACATACATACTTTTAATTATATACCTATATACTTACATACATACTTTTAATTATATACCTATTTAGATAGATAAAATACTCAGACGAAAAATGCCTCGGTTTGTAGATAAAGCATTATGTCAGAGACAGGAATCGAACCCGCGATCGTGGTCCTACAGAAGTAAATGAGTTTTTGTGGCAATATGGGACAGAAAATGCTTTCAGAAACGTTCCTTGAAGCTTTGGTGAAATGCAGTTTTTCTTTCACCTTAGCGAGCGATACTCGTATTAAATTCCCACGCACACAGCTCGGACTCAATCACACTCAAAACTGACTTGTCGAATAATCTTACCGCTGAAAAACTCGTAGGTATATATTTTATCGTGCGGAGACTTTATTTACATATTATAAAAAATACAATCACGCCTTTCAATCGTGTCATATACTGTAATAACGCCAAAGCCACAGACCAAAAACAACTTGATTTGCAATCATATTACCACAAAATTAAATATAATGCAGTGTCAACTTAAAGTTGTATTACTGTTAACCTACTAGAAAAAAGGAGGAGGTGCTCAATTCGATTGTATTTTTTTATGTTTACCACATAGCTTTCTGCGTGAACCGATTCTTATAATATATTTTTTTTATTTGAGAACTGGTGCTTCCAGTGTTGGTTCAGTTCTGAACTCAGACCAAAAAAACTAGATTTGCAATCCTAAAATGACGTCTAGAATAAAGCGAGACAATGATATGAAAAATATGCAAGAATTAAAGAGTAAGAGAAAATATCTTCTGTTCCTTACTGCGTATCAGGGTCAATGTGGACAACATTAAAATTAGTAGTAGAAGTGACAGTTTGGACCCAGAAGTACATCAGTTTACATATATTTTGGTGGGAAAGATAGAAGATAAATGTGGTACAAGGCTTGCAAATCTTGTTGTGCCTGCATCTAAGGCCAAAGCGTTTACATATTTATTTAAAAAAATGGTTGTCTGTAAATTCGGTATACGGACGGTAGTCTGACCTGACAACGTCAAACATTGCAGTAGTAGTAGTACACTTGCTTGCGGAACGGAAAAATGACGTCATATTTTTCGTGCATGCAGCCCATAATATCGAGTTATTAAACGTTGTCACGTCAATAATAATGCAAGTATGTAGGTAGGTAATTTTATACTTACATAGAGTAGGGAATTATCAGTTGAGCAATGACAGTGCACCGAGGGCACAGGGCTATGGACCACATACTTACAATACCACCCATGATGTAAGTAATGATCGACATTTTTCACCATTATCAGTTGAGCAATGACTATTCCCAATTTATAATTAAGCAATCATCAATAAAGTAGGGCACGGATTGAGGATGCACCATAGATAACGGTAACAGTTGACCAGCTGACCGATTACCGACCTCAGCATCATTATCAATGAATGACCGTGACCGACCTGTCATTTGTCCTCTGTATCCTAACGGGCTATTGGCATCTGTACTTTTGTGACTACATTTAATACTTTGACAGGCCCGTTGTTGGTGTAGTGGTCAGCATGTCTGCCTGTATTCCGTAAGGTCGTGATTTCGATTCCCACCCTTGACAGGTACTTAGGTGATGAGCTTTTAAGTACTTGTTAGGTGTGATTTATACATATAGGTATGTATTTAATAATAAATGTATTTAAGTAAGTATATTTCATTGTCTAAATTCCACAACACTTAGCTACTTAGCTTTAGCTACTCAACATGATGAAGGCAATGTGTGTGTTGTTGTAGAATATTTATAATTATATTATGTTACATTTACATACACCCATATTCCTTAGAAGAGGTTGGGCAGAGGTTTAGCATAATAGGTACCACAAATATAATGCAGTGTCAACTCCGCCTTAATTGTATAACTGTTAACCTACTTGAAAAAAGGAGGAGGTCCTCAATTCGATTGTTTTTTTTTTTATATTTACCACATAGCTTTCTGCGTGAACCGATTCTGATAATTACTTTTTTATTTGAGAACTGATGCTTCCAGTTAATGCTGATAGTTGCATTAAAATTTGCTTCAGTTCTGACAAAGCGCTGAGAAAACCACAAAAATCTTAATATTTTACTGGTTTCAGTAGGTTATTTTGTGTTTCAGCTATCGAGCTCCCCATGTCTCGGCTATTGCCGCGAAAGTAGGCCGTTACCATCGTTTGAAAATTTGGGTAGAACTGACCACTTTCTTTACACGCAAGTGGCACGAGTGGGATAAAATATAGACAAAAGAAAATTCAGCATAAAGTGACAAGCTGGGAAATACATCCACATACTTTTTTTGGGAACTTTTCTCGTAATTATTTGACAGTGATTTTGGTTTCCTCATGATGTTCTGTAGCTTTTCTTCAACGAGAGTAAAATCACTGGACTATGTATTTCATGTTTGTCTTTTACATAAGTTTGGTTAGATCGATTTAGCTGAAATGACTACAAGAACTACGCTTTATTGCGCGATCGTCTATCGCTGCACCTGATAAGAAAGGTGTGTGACCCTGAAACAACGATAGCCTGCACTTAATCACGTAACGTCCCCCCTCACGAGATGTGGGTGTTTACCTATCCACGCCTTCGCTTAACCCTTGATGGAATAAGTAAATAAATAAATATAAGGCATTTGTTATATCACATAGGCTTATACTTATAAATTTTATTTACTCTACTCGCCTGTCTCCTAGAGAGGTAGGTAGATACTACAGATCATTCTGTCACAGTTCTTACATAGTCTCATCCAATTCTTGAACCTTTCTGTTAGCTGAGAGTACTTTTCACGCTACTTTCTACGTATACATTAGAACAAGACCGATCTGCTATATTCTTGTAGTTGCATCGCTATTACATAGCAACGACAAAATATCTGCAGCGCTACTTCACTCAGGAGAACAGCGAAACCAGCAATGCACATCTTTTGACATGCACCACACAGAGGGATAAAACTACGCAAGTGTAGCAATCTGGGTCTCCCAGATCGATGGTCCTTCTGGGCCGGCCTCTACTCACCTCATCCCTGTGACACGATCTGTCAATGGACTTGTATGCATCTGCGCCATATGAGCAAGCCGCATACTTACCTCTTTAGGTAGTCTTAGGTAGTATTTATTTTTACGCTCTAGACGAGTACGGTTGATTACGTGATTTATCTCAAAGAGTATTTAAATTAAACAAACATAACCGGACTGTTTTTAATCTATGCAAATGGCCTTACTACGGGTGACATTGAGTACAGATAATATAATACCGAATACCTAAGTAAAAAGTGAGTGCGTCATATTGATAATATACTGTGTGGGTAGGTCGATATCCAAAAACAATACAACGAAAGCATGCACTCATTTTCTCAATTCAAATTAGGTATATCACACTGTAAAATGCACTGTATACCAACATATCCCCTCAAATGGATTCAACAATCTAATTTGCACCACGAAGAACGCTGAAGTTTCTGACCTGATGCGCAATGATGTCGTCGTCAAAGATCCAGAAGGAGAGCAGACCTGGCAAAAGGAATAAGAATGCCCAAATAAGGTCTGCGTCAGATAAAAACGTACGATAAAAAAGCAATATCTACTAAGTACGCCAAAAGATTTAGAATACAGTTCCCTTGTTTGTTAAATACGTTAATTAGCAAAAAACGACTTCCAAACAGGAAACTGAAAAGTAACAACTCAGTAAACTTCTCATCAATACAAATTAATCAAGCCTAAACACAAGGAACTGCTACTGCAATAAGTTAGTTCCTTTGAATGTCTTTCCGCGCCATCATCAATCGACTTCAGACCTTCATTAAGTTAAGTGCCTTAAAACACCTATTTTATGATAAAATAACAAACGCACGACTGGTGCCTATTTTCCTTTTATCTACCTTAATCAGGTCCTGGTTTTCTCACCATGGGACCACACTTAGAATGTCTCTTTTCCAACAAAAATAAAAATAGATCTCTCCATCGAGATAAGTAACACCTCATTTTTTTAATCGTTTAAAATATTATGTATAGATTTTTACAATTAATGTTCATAAATTTTAATTTCTAACCAGATGCAAATACTCGTACAAGATGTTAAAGTTATAAAATATTATTTAAGTACCTATTTCGTTTTCTTTACCTTCATTCGTCGATGCATTTCATCATTATAGGTCGTCGAATGGTAATTGTTATTCATAGAGTACACTTTGTAAAATTGCCTTACGACACCAACGTTAGTAGTGAAACTTGCCCAGTTTAAAATACCAATCAACACTATCTAGCATTTTATTATTCCTAAAATAGGTTAAAAATCCCCCAGCTTAGCACAATCGACTAATAAAAGTGGCGTGGCTTTCATCATCAGCCACATAACGTCTACTGCTAGACGAGGGCCTCCCTCAATGATTTCCATGATCAATTGGGGGAAATGCCAATAATCTCCACGCCTGGCAAGCGGGTTGGTGATCGCAGTAGTGTAGTGGTTTAACTCACAGAGACCGCTGCTGCCCCTCTGGATGGTTCTCTCGGTCACTTCTTACGACCCCCAAGACGGGAAAAGTTGGGCTGGGGTGGTGACATATGTATTCTATTCGGGTGTGTGGGGCTAAATGTAACGTAGCAAATATGTAATGTACTACTTAATATAAACTTAGTATGTAACATATTATTGCAAATATTATTGGCTTTGTGAAGATTTTTATAAGAAATAGAAAAAACTGATTATCCGTATCTACCTCAGACCAAACACAACTAGACTTGCAAGCTATACCATCAGTCTATCTCTTTCCCACCAAAATACTTCTCCAATTACTCCAATTATATAATATAAATAAATAAACTTCTGTATCCAAACTGTCACTCTTTCTAATATGACATTTTGGGTTCAGATTTACCATTTTTTTATCGTGGGGAAATCCGTTATGGACACCCCACCGCTAACGGGGACAGCGGTGGGGTTGCACCCACTAAAACCCCACGGTGACCGCTCCGGCGCGTTATTGCCGGGCTCCCGGAACAGCCTGAGCCACTACGTCTAAGGGTGGCCCCAGCCGCGCTAGGCCCACGCGGACCGTCACCGGAACGGGGAGATATTGTCTCTTACTCTTTCACTCCTGCATATTTTTAATATCGTTGTTTCGTTTTATTCTACACGTCAGTTTAGGATTGAAAGTCTAGTTGTTTTTGGTCTGAGGTCTCTACTGTAATCTACTGTTGTTAAATTTGACATAATATTGAATATAACGTCATTTGCTAATGGTCCTAAAAACTTGCTGATGTATTTTTGTTTACATAAATTTTTCATTTTCCTGCCCTTATCCCACACTAGGTGGGGTCGGCGCAACATGTTTCTTTTCGCCATTTATTTTTATTTACATACGTTCTTAAATACAAAGCTTTTCTCCCACTTCCTTGAAATACGATATTGTATCGGACAGCTAGTATTAGTATAGATTGATGCGATGATATGCCAATGATCTTACACATACAATGTTCAAGTAGGTGCATACTAAAATAGTGAAGGAGAGTTCATCAAATATTTACGGTGTGTTGCGACCGCATACATTATGCTCGTCGTTTCGTCATACCTACTTACTCCAAAACTTTTCGAATGTTAGAGCGAGACAAAATATTGTGAACGCTTGTCACCGTTTGGTTAGTAAAGAGGTTAATCTCAAACTTTCTAACACAATTTCGTTACCGCAGCGATATTACGTTATTGATTATATGCCAAGTTCTAAATATTTTACTGTAAGTACCTAATACCTATCTAACAGAGTCTAAATGATGCAAAATGGACACACATACACTTTTCAGTTTCTTGTTTGTTTTAAACGTTGTAATTTTAATTACCCCTTAGCTGCATAGTGATGTAATACTACATCAGTATAATTTTCATCGATTTTTTTTCTAACCGTCTCATCTAGAGATTTTTTATTCTAAATTATTGTCAAAGGTACAATTAATACGTATGAACGCAGTTTTCATTTTAGACCACGTTTAATTTTTATTTTTTTCCCATGATGCAGGCCACATAATTTAAGAAGAATAGGATTTAAAACAGACAAAAAAAATCATGCAGTTAAGGGTTAAAGTTAAATTAGTTACTTTACTGAACCCACGATACACCACTACTTAGTGTCACAATATTTTTTAAGAATAACAAGCTATGGGAGCATCTCAAGTTGCACACGTATAACAATTGGTAATTTTATAGGACCAAATTTAACAAGGAGGTGGGTGTACATTGTGTTCACGATTGTATATTGTTAATATCGATACTGGATCCAGTTTCATCTTTCATAATAACACTTTCAGTACATTTGATTCCACAAGTTATAAACTGTTTCTCGAATGAGAATTACAATGGTGAATTATTTGAAGCTTTCGTTGTGATAACGACATCTCTTAAATCGAAATCTAAAACAACCTAAAGTCCTAAACTCAAGAGATACACGTTGAGAGACGAATTTCAGGATCAGAAAAATCTTTTTGAGTTTTCTTTGACGTGGACGAGTTATAAGTTTATCAGCTAATGGACGAAAAGCAATAGGTTTATAACATCATGATAAAATTATCATTATTAATAAGACCCAAAGAAAATTTCACCATCATCATCATCAGCCACATGACGTCCAATGCTGCACAAGGGCCTTCCCCAATCATCATCATCATAATCAGCCCATACTTGTCCACTGCTGGACATAAGCCCCTCCTCTCATCACAGTGGCGTGCAATTACGCCACTGTGATCTTGTTTTCGGCTTCTCGCATTCAGCTTCTGCCAGCCATCTTGCGCATATCATCAGTCCACCTTGCCTGAGGGCGTCCTACACTGCGTTTGCTGTCAACGCGGTCTCCACTCGAGAACTCTTTTGCGCCACCGGCCTACTGCCACTTCGGCTTGCTAAAACGATGAGCTATGTCGATGACTTTGGTTCTCTGTCGGATATCATATACCAATGTATATCCTTCCTTAACTTTATATCCTTCCCCAATGATTCCCATGATCCTTCGAATATTGGCATTACCTTTTTTATGGGAAATATAATGTATCTAGCATATCTTAAACGGCATTCATGAGCGACGATTGGTGATGAGCTAAGGTTTTTGCTGTGCATCTGGGTGGTTATCTACATGTACTCTATATATGTTCATGTGACTTTTTTCCGTGTCGAAACCCGTGTTGAAAATGTAAATTATTCTAAATTGATCCAAAGATGTAGAAATAGCCGCCCAGGTGCCTCACAGAAAGATACGCGGATGTCTACGACGCAGGGCCAGTGCGTTTGAATCCTGAACTCAAACCAAAACTAGATGCTACAATAGAAACACACTTAATAATAAATTGATGACCAGTAAATTACCAAATACCAATAAACGATCGTATAAACGCCAAATAAAAATTTAGCGATTCATCGACTTTGAAAATTATACAATAGTTTTACATAACGTCTAATCTTCTCGAAGACGACGGAGAGAAAACAAGTTTTACGCCCGATCGATTGCTTTTTTATTTGTAAAATGTCGTTTTAAAATTGAAAAAAAGAATTGTCGTTAAATAAAAATAAAAGTCGCGTCTACGGTTGATCTTGACGGTGACATTAATCGCCGATGCGTCTGCGCATGTTTGGCGCCATTCTGACATTGTCGATTAGAAAGAGAAAAGAGTTTCAAAGTTGCCCACTTTACGGTACCCGGGACGTTCTATTTTTTTTTTACGATTGCGCAGTCCAAGTACCTACTTTTAACCAAGTTTAATTTGACAAAGGTTATCAATTCGTCAGCAACGGCGCATCGGAACGGAATCAACGGAACCGGGTGTTTCGTCACACTTCAAGATGCAGAACTTTTCCCGTTTTAAAGCGGCGGCCGGTGCCAGTGGAGTAACAATTCGAAAGCAGTCCATTGTGGGCACCTCGCTCCGGTACCGCTTACTCTCACGAATTTTGAACTTTCATTAGCTACGCCAGCTAGGAAACGAAAAGCTATAAGCTAATTGACACAGAGTTCCACACTAAATGATATGTTTGAAGGATCCTTTAGCCTAATTTCCTATCATGCGATTTGCCTTATAGTTTATTAGCTATACCTCTATAGTTTGCTGAAGATTGACTATTAAGCTTTGTAATAATCATTTAGGGATTGTCAATTTGTCACTACAAGTAACAAACGTAAGGATGGAAGTGACCTAGATAGACTAAAAATGGACGATGTCTTACCCTACTGGGAATTACGGAGGAGATTTTAAATCGCATTACGAATTACATTATTACTGTGCATTTTAAGAGTACATTAAAAAAACATATACATTATGCCGTTTTTTATGCTTATCGATCCTGGTTTGGGGTTACGGATAATAGGTATGCGTAATATTTCTTAACGACGTTTTTACAATGCTATTGAATACAATGCCTCCAGACCCAAATACGCAATTAAAATAATTAAGTACAAAGATAAAGCCTTTCGCGAAAAAAATGTTTACTTTAACTTTAGGTGTAAATAATAGCGATGCTAAACAAACCTTGAGTATTTTTAAAACTCTAAATGTGCCAGATGTTTGTTAGTGGTTTAAAATTAATGGAGAATTTGCCCTCAAAGACTCAGAAAAAACCTCAAGTCAGCGAAAACGTGATTAAGTGTACCCCCATTAACATTGTTTCCTGTTTCTACCTTAACGCATTAGCAGGAGGATGGATTGATGGAGTTTAATGACCGATTTGGACAAGTGATCACGGCATCTGCATTAGTCCTGAAAGCAGCACCAAGATGGCGAGTTCAATTTCCGCCTTCAGCATAATGCTTTGGGGAGAACTGTGACATTTTTTTTGTGTGAATCTGGATTATCGTTAGCCCTTGCACCAATCCCTACTGCCCGTTAAAAGTTTCACTTACATTAAGGTATGGAGCTTCATGACGTTTTATGTGAATTCTTGGTCGGTAAGACCATTTTTAGGCAATGGTTTATTCAAATTGTATGATGAAATCAAAACCAAAATTATTTCCTCCAGAAAATATACATTTCAGTGTTTACTAATCTGTCAAAAAGGCGGAAAATGAAAATCGACGTTGACAAGATGCAGTGGTCGACAGCCGACTGAGTTAGTTTGACGTTTGTCTTCCTCTCCCGCCCCGCCGCCGCGCACACGCCGCAGGCGGTGTCTACCCTTTCTGCGCGTACTATATATAGTTGATCCCTCATCATATCAGACTTGAAGTTTTCTTTTTTCATCATTTAACAATTTGATAACCCCTATATAGAACATAAACAGTGCTTACGTATTCGCATAGTGTCGTTATAATCACTGACCACAACAGCAATCTTCGGCGGTTATTTACCTAAAGAACATAATAAATTATTATGAAAAAAAACGTACTGAATTATTCATTAGGTGCTTTTGGCGAGACGCTTTTTGTGACGTGTCTCACTAAGAATGTTCGAAAAAAATGGATAGAAAAGGACTTTTTGAGGTGTACAATGACAAATGGTGTATATCTGCTCTGCGCGGTGTTACTCACTTTTTATTCCCCAGTGTGAATTTCGGTATAAACAGCATAAGGTAGCATTCTAATGGTGAAAGAATTTTATTATTAGTGGTTTTTCTAAAATAAAGATTCGTAACATATCTACCTCCCAAAATACATAAACACAATTAATATCAGTATAGATTACGTAGGTGCACTTACGCCATTGAATCCCAAAAGGCTTGACAGACGCAAATTCTCAGCAAATGCAGTTCTCAATAATCAACAAATCGTATGAGGCAGTGGGCCTATCACCGTTTATGTAGGTTTCATGCACATTTTGATATGCAAGTTTCCTCCAGCTTGATTCTTTCGCGACTGAACGAATGAAAGTTTCATTGTTCCCACGTCGACAAGCGGGGTGTGTTCCCGAAAGTGTTAAGAGAGTTGCATATTATAAAAAAGGCTCGAAGAATGTAGCTATACGCCTACAGCTCAATTTAAACCCACAATCATTTATTGCAAATCTACAAACTGATTGCACTCATGTGTCTATGTGACTGTACTTCAAAAGTAGTTCTCGGAAACGTTTGTATCACATCATAAACATTATGCCACTAGGAAAGCAGCTGCTTAAAATACGTAACAAACAAGGCGAGATAGATCAGGTGACGTCATATCTTCGAATCGGAGGGCATTTCTAGCCACTTACGCAAGCCCGCGCAAGCGCAGCTACTGTCATACTGCGTAACACGCTTTGGCTAGTTCATTCAACCCTTTTGCCTAAGCTAAGACATAATGTTATCATATGAATTGCACGAATGCCCGTTCACATTTTCATACGGACCATTTCTTCATAAGAAACTAAAGCTGCTGCTTGCTAATAAAAACAAATCTGCAAAAAAAAACTGGCCGTTGACATTTTTCAAGATGTTTTTTTTCTCATCTAGGTATACGGAGAGTTCGCACATTAAAAAAAACTTAGCGAATTTCTACAAATTACAAATTTTCTGCGTGAATGACAGTCATAATCATTAAGGATACGAGCTTTGGAAAAAAAACATGCCTAAATTTCTATGCCGACCGATGCCTTAAGATTTCACTTGATTTCTAAAGTCTTTAGTCATTAGATATGCCGCTAACTATAGGCCGTGCAACTAAAACGATGGTTTGGACGAGTGAGTGGTTTGCTCAAGCTGGTGAACCCACGATCATAATGTTTCAACCCGACTAGGCGCGTGACTACAAAAATACGATGGATTTTTTCACCACTGCTGTATTTCTTCTCCTTTTTTTATTTGTTTTATGTACTTGTATTGTAATAGTATGGTAATTATACATTAAAAACCAGACTGGATTGGCTTAAATTAGGTGCGATACGTTTAAGCCGAAAGCCATAAGATCATTGCCTAACTCAATTGCAAAAATAATATAATAGGCATTTTGTCAAATATCTGCCTAAGTAATAACAGATGTGAGTCCATAACAGGGTTCAGTACCTACTACTTATCGAAAGCTAGATTGTCACGCAGTTAATAAGTGGACATCGATTGATCAATAATTATATTAGGGCCTTACATATGAAATTGGTCTTTTGTCGTACTGGCCACTTTCTATCACTATCTTAAATAGGTCTATCTCTTTGGTTAGGAATTCTAAATTCAAATTTAAATAGCTATTTACTGTGGCATGCATGCATCTTTGTTTCGAAAACCGTACTTCATTAAATTATTTCTCTTTTGTTTTTTTTTCTGCGTCACTTATTTCACAAAATGGAAAACTCAAAATATCGCATTAATTACAAGTACGAGTTCCACCGTGATACCAGTGCTGGTGCCGCAAAAGAAAACACGGTGCGTTTTTGGTTTCAACGTTTTCATTCTGGAAATGTCGACCTGAGGTCTGTGGAAGGCCGGAGACCAAGGTGGACAATGTTGAATTGAAGGCCATTGTGGAAGTAGATCTACCGCAAACCACATCAAAACCGTTTTAATCCACTTGAAGCAAATTGAGAAGATGAAAAAGCTTGAAAGGTGGATACCTCATGAATTGAGTGAAACAAACCGACAAACGCGCGTCGACTGCTCCGTTACATTACTCAACCGGCACAGTAATGAAGGAATTTTAAATCGGATCATTACCTGTGACGAAAAGTGGATCCTGTACGATAATCGCAATGGCTGAACCCTGGTGTACGAGCTAAATCTTGCTCCAAGCGAAAATTGATTCAAAAAAGTTACTTGTAAGCGTTTGGTGGATTAGTGCCGGTGTCGTTCACTATAGCTTCCTTAAATCTGGTCAAAACGATTACGGCTGATGTCTATTGTCAGCAACTACAAACCCTGATGGAAAAGCTCACTGTTAACCAAGACTTGTCAATCGCTCTTCGCAACTGCTGCATCAAGGCAAAGCTAGACCACACACGGCCCAACACATGGTTACCAAACTAGAGCAGCTTCAATGGGAATGTCTAATACATCCACCGTACTCCCCGGACCTTGATCTGTGTGATCCATTTTTTTCGAAATTAGGATAACTTCTTGCAAAGAAAAAAAATCAATTTCAATGAGGTTGTTCAAACGAGTCAGGTTATCACTGGTCATTTTCTCTAACACGTCATTTTCTCTGACTCGCCATTTTTTCCTTATTCGTCATTTGCTTTAATTGGTAATTTTCCTTGATTCGTCAATTGTTGTTGTACCTATGTACAGTCAGTTAATGTAGGTAAATAAATAAAGGTACGATAGTAAGTGGGTAGTGTTCTTGTATTACTTAAAAATAAAAAATATTATTTCCATATTAAAATAAACAAATCTTCCTATCACTTATCCCGTAAGAAACTATTTAGATGATCATGCCATACTTATGTGTCTAAATAAAATGAAAGTATTATTTTGTTCGCTTATTGTGTCGGACAACATTAATGATTGCTAATTTACACAGGCACTTCTAAAGAGGACCATCAGCATCTTCAAATAAATGTTCGAATTGAAATTTTTTGTACAAACACGGTTTTCGCCATGAAAATTTATGGATTATTTCGCGGTGTGTAGGCACGGTCGTCAGTGTTGTATGGATCACTATAATGGAAGCTCTTATTTCGGATTAGGCTCAAGATTCTTGATGATGACCGCCTATTCCTTATATTTTTGAGCATGAAGAATACCTCTTCGGTCGGTGCACGTTCTTTCAGTGTAATTTTCAATGCGGACTTCACCAAACGCACAAGACTCTCCCATGCACCTCCCATAAAGGGGGAAGCGGGTGTACATACAACAACAATTGACGAATCAAGGAAAATTACGAATTAACGAAAAATACCAATTAAAGCAAATGACGAAATAGGGAAAATGACGTCTTAAAGATTTTTATGAAAATGACGAATAAGGGAAAATGACTAGTCAGAGAAAATGACGTGTTAGAGCCTTCAAAGATTTCATTGATTCCCGTCCGAATGTTTTTTTAGTAAAGGAATTAATACACTACATATAAAATGTCAGAAGTGTATAGATAGCAATGGTACATACTTTCATTAATAAAAAATAATTTATTATGAAAAAATCGCCTTTACTTTCCTCCCATACAAAAGGCCAATTTCATATGTAAGGACCAAAAGGTACCTTAGTACAGTGAGTATTTTATAATAATTATGTGCATATAACGCATTATGTGCATATACGGTCCGCCAAGAAAGGTGGCCTATCAGTTTTGATGAATTTCCTGTACTATAAGGTACTACCTTATCGATGTTTAGTGGCACAGGTCGAGTTGTTATATTGTGACAAGTAAAAAAATTACCCATAATTTTTATTGACACTTGTATGCCTTTCAACCGTTTTTCACAGATTTCAATAGTTTTAGATCTTGGGACTATTTTTAATATTTTTGCTACACAGTCTCAGGAGCAACATAATCACAGATTGTAAAAGGAGCCCGCATTGGTTTTTTGCGTTTCCCCGCATCATGGCATAGGAAAAGTTTCTCATATTGACGAGCACAGCAACGTTTCTAAGACCATTGCTCGGGGTCCTTTTACGTAAACTGCGTGCATGAATAATAAATTCATGTACATTTGTTAAACTGTTGTATGGTCGACAAAGATCATGTGAATATTTATTTTTCATGGTTGATTACAAATAGGTATACTGAGACTCTAACCTGGTCCCAAATCGTGAAACGAATAGGTACAATATAATCATAATAATAATTGTCCTCACGAAGACTATTAATTGATTGCTGCATAGTCTAGAAGGTAGCTAATGTAATTGACTCTTACGTATATAAATCCATATCAATAACAAGAATTAACGTTTTCATTTAACCATTACGGCGATAATCCTTACGAAGTTTCATGTAAGGTTAAACCATAATCAGTACTGAAGCGACAACTTGACACATTTTGTCTCTTTTCCACAAATGTATACACGTATACAAAAACGTATAACGTATCCACGTTTGTGTGAGAGCGAGATAAACGTTACTGCAGCAGACATCTGCGGGTAGTTTTAAGTCTTCGGTTTCAGATTTCGGGTCAAGGTCTTCTGAGATGATGCACCTACCCTGTCACTCTGATCAGGTAAATATCCATTTGGTGACTAGGTAAAACTGTTCGTAGAAATTTCCAGTTGAGTTAGGTAGTAAGTCTATCTAAATTGACCTCAGATAACCGATAAGGAATAGACAAACAACATATTAAGCTGACGTAGCATCACTATGTTACTGACCTATGTGACGATCACGGTGGGTAATGGCTATTATCATTACAGGCGCATGTTGTATAGACTCGAATAAACAACTGTGTTACGTCGATAATTTTCTATTGAATAAAAAAAAGTATGGTACAAATAAACCTATAGTCAGTGCCTTCAATGTACGTTTGAACATGCATTACGCACGCACCCGCACACGTGCTGGGGAAATTAAGTAAAAAATGATTTTATTTATGGTTAAAACAGAACCGGAAGAATTCTTTGGCAATTTTGTACGACGACGTAGTAAAAAATGTTTTTTTTTCATGGTAAAAACAAATCCGGAAGAGTTCCTTGAAAATGTTGTAAGATAGGTTTTTCGATAGGTTTCGTTCTATAATTTTCATAATTTAGTTTTGTCATAAATGATTATTATGTGTGTTTCTTGCAGTGCTGTCGAACTGATTTTATTTTTTCTAATGTAACTAGATGTAGAGGTTATATGATTGTCATCATCTTGATGAATTTCGAGATCTTATTACACATTTTTTGTTTTGTATAACTACATATACTTTTAAAAACAAAATTAACATTTTAACGGTCGAACAAATTAGACAGTACGTGGCCTGTGACACGCGTGGCGTCTTCATATTGCAAGTTAATTGATAGAAGATGAGAGCATGCTCTCACGTACTTGAAGCTAACTGATTGTATGGGACGCCCAATCTAGTACCCTAGTACCATAGATATCGTTGTTCGCTATTTCACAATAATTACTATGCAATGGACAGTAGTAACACGAAAGTGGAGTTATTAAGAAAGGAACTCCTTATGCTATTTTCCCTCGAAAACACCAGATTCACCATGAGCTTTAACCGTGTTGGTTAGTTTTACTCACATTCTGGTACGAAGTATTTATTCGTCATAATGGGTTCCTTCACAAATGAAATTCAAGGTAGGTAACTTAGTTGAATCGTATCGGGACCTCTCGTTAAAAATAAAAATAATTTAGTTTTATTCAATAAGTAACACAGTAGAGTGCAAGGCATATGTCGTAGCGGACAAGTATGGGCTGATGATGATGAATAAGTATAAAAAAGTCACAAAAACACATTTAGGATGAAAAGCAATTTCCGCACATATTCGAATCGCATCGGCCATGAGTACTTGTATTATACAGGTATGAAGCTCGCGTGTCAGTCATTAATTCACAAGAATTGTAGACGATATCTACTCATTACCCATCTCGTTGACGTACTCGCGACCCTACGAGTATGCTGGCACAAGTCAGTGACGTGATAAATTCGAAGCGATCAGCATAACTTTGCCCCCCTTTCAACAATAAGCCGAAGCGCATTATTGCAATAGTTCGCGAAACACGTAACCCGAGATTGTTCAGGTGTCTGTCGCAATCCCGGGAAGCTATTGGCCCCTTCGTCACGGCCAGACTCGATGCTTCCAGGAACGATCGACTCGACTCAAAAGCGACTACTACTCGACAATCGATTTGCGAGTCGTTGGAGTTATTTTGATGGACGTTCATGACACTCGTACGCAGATATCGTATTGTTTACTGTGGTTAAGCTGAGCTGTGGAATTTTGATAATGTCTTAATGCCTGTTTCGATTGAGACATAAATGATATTCGACCTGTAAACACATTTGTAATTGTGATTTGGATTTACAATTAGTGAAAAAAGTTGTGCAGTACTGGTTATTATTTTAAAAAGTGTATCTTAGGATTGCGTGGTAACTAGCGTTTTACTATTAGGGCCATTGCGATTGGCCAGCATAGACTTTCTATCACTTCTGTTGTGTTCTTATGGCACCCCTGAGGCGCAGAGGCTCTTGACAAGATCACGCCCTCTAACACTTCCAATACAATGTTAATATTGCGTCAAAAATTGCCAAACCAGATATCATACATACGTCGTACTTAATCAGTTCAAAACATATTTCAGTGGGTAGATATGAAACATAATATCGATACCTCGAGGTACAAAGGTCATATAAACCATATCATCAATTTACCGTTATATAGACCAATCGATAGAGCGGAAAATTCTGTATAAGGCAGCATTCATAACTCAATTTGACCAAAAGTGTCTTTTACGACCTTTCTACCCCGAAGTATCGATATGTTGCCATGTACAATAGTGTAGAGTAGATATCAGCCTATTTACTAGAAAATAGTGTTGAAGGAGGCTCATTTTATTGATTTTATATTTTGCTTCGTCAGTGCGCTATCGCGATTGGCAGGGGGCCAGGGCTAAAATGCGCAAACTTCGCGATCCTAGCAACTTTGTAACCTTCAGAGGTCTCACGAAACTGAAGGAACTAGCGTAATTTGAACCGTGCTATTTAAAACGTAACAAGGATAACTAGCTCAAAACTAGACGTAATTGTATAGCTGGAGTTGTCCATAGTAGGATAAACAAAACTTAAAAGACCTAAAGCAAAAAGTTTCCTTTTGAGCTGTCTTTGAAAACTGCTGTAAACGAACTATATAGTGAGTAGTGGCAATTTATTTTAGTTTTTATAAACCAAATAAGTAATATTTCAGAATAAATAAAGCACAATGTTTAATGCCAGTGAAGTATGATAAGAAACATTGAAAAGGAAACAATATACAGTCATAATTGTTAATTACATTATTGAAAACTTTGATCAAAATGTATCATGAACATGTATCCTAAGATCTTTAAAACTACGCAACGCATTTTGATGCGGTTTATTAGCTAGAGTGATTCTTGAGAAAGGTTTATTATGTTAATGTATATCACCTAGTTAGATTTAGAATATAATTTTATTATAAGAAGCAAACTTGGTCTCCTGTATTGTTCTGATAAGGTACATAGCGTAAGTTGAGCTATCAGATATTTAGCAATCGCAGTAATGTTACTAAAAGTCTATTTTATACGATATAGTACCTAAACCGTGTGGTGACGGCGAATAGAATACAGTGCCCCCGTCTAACTTTTCCCGTCTTGGGCTCTTAAGAGGCGACCGAGGGAGCTCCTCGAAGGACGGGCAGCAACGCTCTCTGTGAGTCATACCACAACACCATTGCGATCGCCAACCCGCCTGCCAAGCGTGATGATTATTGGCATTTTCCCCCAAATTACCATGGAAATAGGCATTTAGGGCAGGCCCTTTTCCAATAATGGGTGTCCTATTATTTGATACCTAAATTGTAAGACTAGATTTGACGGTGCTAGTAATTTTTACCATAAATAGATATCTAATACATACTTAAAAGTACAATAACCCCAACATCATAAATATACATAATAATTATATTATATCGACAACAGAATCATCTAAAACACGCAAAAAAAAAATTTAATATGATAATTCGCGTATATTATTATCTATAAGTACAACATAGCAATAAATATTAATACTTATATCAAAACAATTCTCCGAATATAGAGCTCGTGGTCCAGCATGACGTCACCTCTGACGTCATCACGCCGAGAAAAATGGGATCACAAAAATAAAATTACATACATTTTATTCGTTAGGAATCCTTTGTTTTTTTTTCGCTAATGATAATAGCCGGAAATGTAATAGATTATATGAATACCTACTGGCAATAAAGAATATTTTTTTCTATCATCGCGGTCGTTAAGCCTATTTTATGTATGTGCGTTGTGATGTTAAATAAGCCATTAGATCCGTGCTTAATGGTTTAAAACGACCACATCTCTTGAACAAATATTTACGCATATTAGATATTATAATTCTTACTCTACCTTTTCTTGTATCTACTTCATCTTTTGAGTTTAAAAAAACATTTAATACACTTCACGCCTTTTAATCCCAGTGCGGCGTCGGCAGAGGCACTTGCTAGGTGAATACCCACGGTTTTCTAAGCGTATTTAACCTAATGTGATATGCCATGAGCCCACTGAGGGTTGTGGGATCCACACATCTTGTGGTCTAGGGGTTTCATCACAGCGTAGCGTCCATAGGCTCTGAAAAAGAAACGTATTGGAACACTCCAAGTACAGTCAGTATCGAACCCAAAGCCTCTCGATTTCAGATCGATTATCCGACCACTAGGCCATACACGCACAAAAATCTTCATCATCATCATCAGCCACATGACGTCCACTGCTGGACGAGGCCCTCTCCTAGTGATTTCTATGATTTAGGGAGAAATGCCAATAATCACCACACTTGGCAGGCGGGTTGGCGTTCGCAGTGGTGTTGTGTCTTAACTCACGGAGAGCGCTGCTGTCCGTTCTCTAGAGTTCCCTTGGTCGCCTCTTACGACCCCCGCTACTGGAAAAGTTGGGCTGGGATGTTGACACGTATATTCTATTCGCCGTTACGGCACGGCTAAAATGTTCATATTCAAAGCAGAATTAGCCGTTCGTGGACGGTATCCAGTCAGCACAGACTTGTGACGTATACCCCTTATCTCATCCCGTGAGGGTTTCTATGTCACCTACTTTCCTGACGAAGGTCACAATCAATCACCAAGTAGGTACCTATCGTATGAAGATATTGTTGTAAGTAAATTGACAGAAACTCTCCTCTCGGGAGCGATAGCGCGCTATCAGTGTTGGCCGCTGATTAATGTCCGCGCACGCTTTCGCTTCGCCTTATCGTTACGAATTACTAAAGAAGAAAAAAAGACTTCTCATTTATTTTTCATATTGTTTAATTTGTTGTATGTTTGTCTATATATTTTGTGAGTTAGGTATTTTTGCCAATAACAACTTTGTTTTTAAATTTGAACCTTTTAGGAGAATCTGGTTTTTCGTTCGGTTTTAGGTTTGAAGAGTGTTAGGATAACCAATAACAATACACAATATAACATAATTACGAATGGCAAAGAAAAAAAAAGAGAAGAATGACAAAAAATATTTTATATATTTTTTTTATTTAGGTAATTTTGACAGTACATCTTTTTTTTATCGTGGGGAAATCCGTTATGGATACCCCACCGCTGGCGGGGACAACAGTACATCTACCCTTTTTTTATTAAATGTACTTTTGCCAAAAAAGGATAGAGTACCTTTTCTAATATTTCTGTTTTGTCGTCTGGGTTGTTTTAATTAGTAATAGAATAACACTTTGCGTCAAAAAGCTTCATATTTAGTTACTTACGTCTTTAAGTAATTGAAGATTTGTCTGATTGATTTTAGTAAATTTCTACTTTGCTAATTTTGTTCATTTTAAAATTTTATTTTATGTTATCTTTTCATCGTGTCGTAGTAGAGATTTTTGTAGAGCTTCCAATGTCGCAGTAAACATTGTGCAGTTTGTATAAGCCGCTGAATTCTCTGCAACATTTTATTTGCTATCAAAATCTAATTAAAATATGTACTTAATAATGTTTGGGTATTTAAAACTGTCGTGGAATAATAATTAGTACAAACATAAGTCGAGTAGACAGCGCAAATAAAACGACGAAATAATACCAGAAAATAAAAAGATATCAAATGAAGTTTGTGATGAGTTGACGTCAAACGCCCCACTTTGTTCTTATGAAAACAACTGGCCCTAGAAGCAACTTCGGATAAACATTGGGTCTCTACCATTTCATGACTGTATGACTTACAATCTTTAAACAATATAATTTATTCATTTTGTATTACAAACTACTAAGGGAGTTTGTAAAAATTAACGTTGTAATCATGTTCCTAATCTTAATAAAACCATAAGGTTTTAGGTACATAAAATTACTTATGTCGTTAAGTACTTTTGGGCCCTATCATATAAAAGGAGCCCTAACATGAAATGCTGTGATCCAGTGTGGAATCGATGCAGAGAACAGCGCCTAATAGGAGGATGACTTCCTCCTTTTTTATCATCATCATTACTGTAATTATACTGAAAATATTGTGACTTTACAGAAAGTACTTAAACGCTATAATCACGACATCGATTAGCCTGCTACACGAGGCATTGCGTGCGTCAGGCCAAATGTATCGTTGGGCGTTGGGCAACTGAACTATGGAATTTGAAATTTATTCTTTGATGCAACATCTCAGTTAGTAAAAATGTTAAAAATATATTTTAGTAGTAATAATGTTTTTATACATAAGGATTTTTTTAAGTTTGTTTTGTTTCTTGTATAGTATTATATTTTATTATGTTTTTAGTGTATCGGAATAAGTGCTCGGGCTCTATGCTGTTAAGCCTTATTGTTTTATTGTATATAAATAAATAAAATAAATAAACTTACAAGCAAAGGGAAACTCTTGTCAAAAGTGTGTACCTACATCCATTTTAGTAAACAATAATTGACCAAATGGTAATAAAAAATATACATGTACTTCACGCCGTTTAATTCCAAAGCGGAGTAGCTAAGAAAACGCCTTCTGATCACCAAGCGTATTTAATCCGTACCCCAACGTAATAATGGGTGGACCTATGCCGGTCATACGATGTTTTCCTTTACTTTACCGTACTTTACCGTATGATTCATGCGTAATTTAGATCTTGATAAAATCAAAGGAGAAATGTCACTTTCATGTAAAAATTAGCACCGTGTGAGTCCTAATTCTTGGTGGACTCCTATAAGACTTGGCTCGTAGGAGCGATCGGAAAATACTCTTATTATGAAAATTCCGCTTTATTGTATTGTAGTAGTGTGTAGTGTTGATGGACAATCAACTGTGATATTCGGAAATGCATGGTACGTTATTTAATAGGTTTCCGCAATAGACTATATCACCTACACATCTCCAGACTACCAAAAGTTAACCCTAGAAAGACGTCTTGCGAAAAGGAAAATCTGAAATACTGCATTCTATTGAATTTCCTCCAACATAAACAACAACACAATCGCTGTCCTCTAATTACTGTGCTTCATACTCTTCAGGATTCTACAACAGACGACTGTCAAAATCCACATCGAATAAGTTAGCAAATTAGCTTCTTACACAAATAGTGACAGTAATCTCGGTGTTTGTTTATTTTATATGTATAAGTCGGAGAATAACTGCCGTATTACATTGTATTATTTTATACAACAATCGTCAGCATAATATACCTTGGCATCTAATTTACGCATCGGCAAATTTAAGTATGTCTACATTGTAATTAAGGCGAATACACTTTTCTCTAGCGGTATTATTTCAACTATTAATATTTTATTCATCCAATTTAAGTAGCTAAAGCACTTGTGTTATGGAATTCAGACAAATAAAACAGGTAATCATTCGCACTTAGTTGACATTCATCATAAATTATTATGTTTATGATTTTGGACGTTTCATGATCAATGCTCAGATCGACTAATAAGGTTGATGAAGAAAAGTTGCCTAATTACCACGTTCACTAACTAGTCGACGTTTTTTTAATAATTTTATTATTACGTTTGACGATTACCTTGCACCAATTTGTTCGTATTTGACCTTCACTGGAAGTCCAGTAGCGGTTCATGAATACCACATCTCGATGACTTTGTTGGGAACAGCTCTCAGGACAATACAAAGCAAGCAGGAAATAGGAGCACATTTGTAATTTACTTACACCCGTATTCATAAAAGATTAAAACATTGACTAACTATGCAGTTGACGTATATCAACTTGGACTGGTATTTGGCGTGCATTTGACCAGTTTTTGGGACCTTCACTAGCAGTTCACTAGCGCTGTCCTAACACTATGAATACCACAGTTAGTGTGTTTCGTTTTGAAGCCTCCTTAGTGCCAGATTTCTTATTCATTTAAGTAATTTTGTACTAGGAAAAAGTAAGAGAATAAAACAGACCAAAAGTATTAAAGATTAATTTAATAAAAATATCAATCGGAAAGTAACACCTAACTTCAAGCCAAACATAATCGTAAATAACATCTTAGGAATTGTGTATCAAAAAC
Organism: Conopomorpha cramerella; assembly: GCA_012932125.1. Classification (NCBI taxonomy): domain Eukaryota; kingdom Metazoa; phylum Arthropoda; class Insecta; order Lepidoptera; family Gracillariidae; genus Conopomorpha; species Conopomorpha cramerella. Next base: position 56,145 of record SJJU01000142.1, read on the forward strand.
AAACAAAATATAAAACTGGTTTGTTTCTTTTTTTTTTCTATATAAATGACAAGTAAAAATAATAGTGTAGACGCCTTAATGGGAGATCGGTGAATCCCACTCCAACAAGTTGTAAACAATAATAGTCGATGACGGGGTAAATATTTGCTCACTCGTCTACAAGTAGGGTTACACAAACTCGATCACTGTGTATTTATCTGACTTGAAATGTTTCTACTATGCAGTGGGAATTCATGATGTTGTCTCTTGTTATGCGACTTTAAAAAAGGAGTATTTCTCAATTCGGCCGTACATAAACCTGTGGTCCAGTTGGTCGGATACTTGACTTGTAACCGAGAGGTCCGGGTTCGAGTCCGGCTACTGGACGTGTACCAATGGGACTCTTTTTCAGAGCCTATGTACGCACGCAACGCAACGCTCGTACGGTGAAGGACAACATCGTGATGAAACCCGCACACCACAAGTGTGTGAACCCTCTAACGGCGATGGGCTCACCCCCTGTCACGTTGGGTTAAATACGCTCGGTGAACCGTGGGTACTTGCTTTAGCAAGTGCCTCTGCCTACCCCGCTTTGGGATTAAAAGCGGTGAAGTGTATGTATGTATAAAAAATATGCTTTTTTATGTTTGTTCGCGGATGAATTCGTCGTTTATGAACCGAGTTTGATGATTATTTTATTTATGTAAAGATGATATTTCAAACGTACCATAATAATGTATCGATCTCCATCTTCCACTACAACGGAAAACTCTCTTAAAGAAAAAGAAAGGATAGAGTCATTTTAAAGACTGTTGTGGAGATGAGAGTTATTTTGATTTCAGACATTCCCATTTATTATTGCTTTTTTTAATACTTTTCTCAAAAAGACATAATTACTTTTACCTAGGGTTATCCCGGATGCAAAGACCGACCACACGAGCAAGTGCTGCTCACGTTTCTCCACCTACTTCCTTGGCGTCACTTTTTGGTCCTGTGGCAATCAACCATTGGTAGGGTTATCTATCCAGTCCAATTGGTAAGCATTTCATTCTGCAACACCTTGGTCGCTTTTTTGATCGTCCTGCGGCTTTTGCAATACCTCAATAAGTTGACCAAGTAACGTGCACCGTCTATGTTTACGAACTTTTCCACAGCATTTTACTGTTTAAATAAAAGTTAAAAATATAGGACATACTTTATAACTTTAATGCTGGCATCATACTTGCAACACACTGGACCAAAACATGCATCCTATTTGGCAGTGGCGTGCACTGGCTTTTACGACAAGGTAGGCAGTAATCCCCATGGATTGAAACGTATGTATAGGTAACTTGTCTCTACGTCTTGTCTATTCAACCACAAAACACAGGACCATCGTTAGCTTATGTCATAAGTACAACAAAAAAAGATCTAGCAATAACTGTATTATTAGGTGGGGAAGCCAAAATACTCAGGTAGGCAATGTCTTTTTGCCTATTATGGTGTGCACGCCACTGCAATTTGGCTACAATTTATAATGAGGAGTCTTCTAAAAAAAAATAATCTGTCAAGGATAGATGAAAAGGAAAACGATGCAACTACTTTATTCTATGATCCTTCGGACTCGTACTCGCTCTTTTGTTGATATTTTTTAAGAAACTCCTCATTATCACAGATAAAATAATACTAGTAGTCATTATGCATGACGATCTACACATTATAGTATTGGATTCAACAGTATAATTTTGTTAATAGAGGACGTTTGTAACCACCCTTATAACACTTTGCAACGTTTCTAATTGATAAAACTGCACCTTATTAAAAATAATGTAGTTGCAGTACGTGAATACGGCCATAAGATGTACCAAAGACATTTCTTGATAGTGACCTCTTTAGTCACAATATCCAGTGAAGCCGTGATTGCGTCACGGCGCAGCACGCAAAAGAGAAAACTCTCGGTAGGCCTAATGAACGTAATATTATCTTTTTGGTTTTGAGCAGACAAGAAAAGCAAATAGAGTACTTCCCGACTTTCACGGTGAATATAAAAGAAGAACGGCAGGTGTTACGCGTAACTAGGCAAAATGAGGTGACCGATCGGTCATTTTTTTTCTATTAAGTCCACATTTATGTAAATGTTTTAACGTAAACGTAGTAAAGGGTAATTAAAACTGTACAAAAAAGCACACAAATCAAACAAAATGCTCAAGATTAGGTAATAGAGTGAGGTGTAGGTATCATACCAAATCAATCACTTGTTCATGCTTACTCAATTAGGTACGGAACCACTTTCCCAGCAACAGTAAATTTCCAGTATGATTCAGACAGAGTCGGCGTCTTTTTTTTAATAATGACGATGAACATTTTTTATATTTACTTAGAGATATCTTATAAACCATCACGTATGTATAATTACCGGGGAAACTGGAGCACTCACGCGTTTTAACTAATTACACATTTTTTTTCCGACGACAAGCAAAATGTTCGTCTTACAATTTATCAGCCTGTGCATTGTAATGCCTACTTGTATTTTTTGTTGCTAAGCCAGTACAAAACACCGCAAAGTCGAGTTTCTCACTTATTTTGTGGCATCTTTGTAGATACGTGTGTTTTTGCAACAAATAATCTCACGTATCGACGCAATGTGAAAAAAGTGCAATCTGAACAATTTGGAAAAACACATAGGTGCTGTTTTTTTTTTTATTGTAAGGCACGAACTATCGTTTGAAATGTTCTTGGACATCGATTTAAGAAAATAGAAGTTTTGTCATTATCACATCGACACTCGGGATGTGTCAACAAAAGGGTTAATAAGTATACCTACTTCTCTATAGTTTCTGTTCTTCCATTTCAGATAAACATTATAATACATTACCCTTACTATTTGTTCTAAAAATATTTAAACGATTGATTAGCAAATTTTTACCGTCTTTACCAAATACTTGTGAAACATCACTCAGCAGACGGTGACAGGTTTGTTATAATCATTTGTATAAATAAGTTTTCAATTCCTTATTTGTACTTACTTACTGCATTGACTGCTGCTAGCTGAATCTAGAGACTTGTGATTTGGTATGTAATTTCCTCCTAGAGTTGTGCAGGATTCTACTAAAAGCGTATTTCACAAAATATTTATAAGGACGAATACGGAGAATATTACATTTTGTATGAAAGACTACGCGAAATAAATGGTCACGCATCCACTAGATTAATACACATATAAAAAAAGACTGAAAGGCATTTTTTAAATTACTTTTCCAACATACCGCTGTCCTATTTATAACCAAGGACCTAAACCACAAGGGCCAAAGGGAAAATACCACACAATTATGCAGTCAAAACTCGCGTAACATGACTTGACCCACGTCCCATTGCCGAACCAAAGAACCGAAATCGTATGTCACGTCTTGTCGCACAATAACTATCCCATGTTACACCTTCATTTTACTGCATTATGTAACAAACCATTATTATATGACAGAGTTCACTGAACGGGTGAATATATTTCCATTTAACTTTCCAATTCTATCGAAGACCTTGGCCCATGGCCCTCATGCAGTGAGAGAAAAACGAAGGGCTCAATAATATTTTAATAGGAATACCTACCTTTTAATGTGACCTTTACATTATCAATGTTCGAAACATCCAGATAGAAACGCGTGCGTTCTAATCAACATGATTACATAATGAAGCCGATGAACTTTTGATTGTATACGGCAAAAGCATTATCATCATTGTAGTTTCTTGCTTAATTTATCTTAAGTTGAATGAAACAGATGTTCAAATTTGCGTAACATTACATACATACACGTGTTTCTGTAGAAATTATTGACGATGACATTCGACGATATAGGTACAGAAGGTAGACGTATTTACGTACCAGAAGGATTGTGACCTTGGACTTGGAAGAAGTTGGAATCGGACAAATAGTAGCGAGACGGAGAAATATTACAAGCTAAGTATACCTAAAATGTTTGCACTTTATTATTATAAACAATCCAAAATATACGAACAATTGTTATATTTTTTACCCTGAAAATAAATTGAAACAATTTAAACTTAAACAATTTACATACATCAATGAACCCTTTGAAGAAACATCCGAAAATTAACGATGATTTTAATAGCAAGTTAAAGTATATGCACAATGCAACAGTATCACATACAGTTCTTGAATATTGCATCGGCTTAAAAAGGTGAAATTCTCACCATGCTCACTCAAATTGGTGTGACGTCAAATATTTGACGCGATGTCCAAATAAGCCGTCACCAATATTTGTCGAGGGTTATGTGATGAAACTCTCCAACTGGGACTTCGATACAGTCGCGGAAACATCATTGTTGCATTTTCAAAGTCTTATAAGTACCATAATATGTTAATTTTTTTAATGCTTATAAGTATTTGACTCACGCCATGTTAGTTCATTAAAAGGGGTCTTCCTGCTCGACGTTTCCTTGAAATTAATAGTATGTTTATTTTGAAAATAATGTTTTCACGCCACCTTCCGTTTGGGCATCATCGACCGGTTGAATAACTATAAACAAAGCTACACGTTTCGATGTTCTTGGCTAAGCATTTGATGAGAAAACGCATGCACTATTATAATATTCTCGTGTCGGAATGTTTTTAACCAACTTCTTCGATTCATAAAATAAACATAAATAAGTATTTATTTAATAAAGATTTTTAATTCCAAAGGGGTAGGCAGAGGCACTTGCTAAGCAAACGCCCACGGTTCACCAAGCGGCGGGGCGCCCAGGCCTGCGTCGACCTCCCACAGGCTGCCATTCGAACGCGACGAACCTAACTATTATATAAAATGCAACGTGACTATTTCGCCACCTGCAATATTTTTTCCAGGCCTTGGAAGAACCCATTTTTAAATAAAAACATGTTAATAATTTAATTTCAAGACTTTTTTTCTTAAATTTGTAATTTTAATACAGGATTGCTCTGAAATGTTCGATGAATCATGAGTGAATAGGCACCACCAAATGGTTTTTATTAAATAAAATGTATGAAACGATACTAAACTAACAATGCTTAATCTCATTATGATACTCGAATATCCTATTTACTGAGTTTTGCAGATCTAGATAATTTCATGTTGTATAGCAACAAATAAAGAGTATTTGACGAACCACCGCGTCGGAGGGTGCAGTAGGATTAATCTTCTTATCTCACCAAATTGCTGTTGTAAATATTTTATGGATGCAGTATTTTATATATTAAGATAGTATGCCATGTATCAAAATGTACAATATCCCAGCCTCCACCCGATCATAAAATGAAAAATATGCGTTCGCCTTTCTAAAGCGTAAGATTAATTCAGAACTTTCACTTTGTTCCCTAACGACGCAACTGATTCCATGCTCATTATCTTTAGGATAGTTAACAGTTTCTGGGACACTCAACTTAAGTTAATAGAGGTTTTATTGTTATCACGTCGAAGGGCAGGATTTGTTCGCAAAAGTCTGAAATATCAAGTTACTCAGATAGTGTCAAAATATAGGCCTCATAAAAGGCTATATTTCTTTCTAACCAAGGAGGGTTACAAGCTAAGGGTGTATACAAAAAGAAAATTTTATATGGAGGGAATGGCCGAATGAATTCCATAGATTTACCGATCGGCGCATTCCAGCTGCTTTCTTTCTGTGTACGACCATACCTTATCCGGGGTGTGAAAGGGACTATTCAAAAATGGACTGACGATTTCTAATCTACTCAACTAAGCCCCAATAGTCTGGCTTGGAATGACCTAAGTTGGAGCACCATTCTAAGGCTCATATTCTGAACGATATGTCAATGCTTATGTAATGCTTGAGACAAATTTGTCTCTTTTTGACACTTGCCAGTAGAGTCAGACAAAGCATAAAACTTACCTGAGTAAGTAGTGGTTCACGTTTCAGAATACGGACTTATGCATTGAATTTGAGGTGAGTTTATGTAATGCAGCGTTCAGACTCGCGAGAAATAGAAAATTGCGAGTGCATGCCAGCTCGTTGTCCCCCGAGACCTTCGCGAGGGTCTAAAAGCTGCACAACAATACGTCCGTATGAAATACGGAGCTTGTCCTTTTCCAGATCATAATATTCCCTTGTGTGTTTCAATGTTTCTTTTGAATGTGTATACTAAATATAGTAGCGTATAATATGACTGGAAAAAAAATATGTGAAAATAGATATAAAGTGCCCTCAAATGGTGTTGAATGAACTTTTTTAAAAGCAATACAAGATGTGCGAAACATTGGTGCTTGTGCCTTTAAGTCGGAGAAATCTTTAACTAGCTGTTCCCCGCGGTGTTACCCGCGGCTTCTTACCATTCCGTGGGTGAAATAACTCATCCTTCTCCGGAATAACGATGAAAGAATTATCGAAATCCGTCCATTACTTTGTTTTTATTCGTAACAAACATACAGAAACAGAAATCTAATTCTTATTTATAATATTATTACCTATAGCTTTACTAACCATCTTTTAAACTTCCTAATAAGTAGGTACCGACAGAGAGAAAATGATCAATGTTTTATGATGTCAAACCTGCTGGTAACAATGCCAAATACCATAACATGATGTACATACATACACTGTTTCTGTTTTCTATCTATGTTGCGACATTACTTCCAATACAATGCAGTAATGTTTCACAACAAGGTACAGCGGAACATTTCGTTAGTTTGGTCGCTGATGCACTGTCGAAGTTTTTCTTCTAAACTGTACCCTCAGTTTCCCTATGACTTTCAAATCGCCTACCTAGTTGTATGCAAATAATAATTGGTAGGCATTGGAATTTCGAACAAATACTCAATGTTCAATAGTGTCTTCGATATTAGTGCAAAACCAATGTGATGCCAACTGAAGTGGCAGTGTCCCGTCAATATTAGCCGTAGAGCCGACCGCGTCTCGGAGGACGCCCTCAGGCAAGGTGGACTAAGGAGACGAAAATAAATTACAGTGGCTTGCAATTGGAGTGGCCTATATTCAGCAGTGGATTAATATGGGCTGATGATGATGAACGTCATGCTGTATAATGTTTATACTGGGTGCAACGGCATGATTTTTTTCCATGCTCTGCGAACAGGCGTTTAACCACCACCTCGCCTGATGTAAGGAGCGATGTGGTCTACGATGGAGCACACATTTTCGTTAGGTACCTATTTCTTCCTGTGTGATGTGGAATGACTTACCGGAGTCTGTGTTTCCTACCTGTAGTGACTTCATGACTACAGGTAGGAAACACAGACTCCGGTAAGTCATTCCACATCCTGGCGGTTTGCACTATGAAAGTAGACGCAATACCTACATGAATAACCTACTTATCTTTAGTTATAAGTACTAGTTTAGTATAAATATTTAAAATGATATCCGTTTAATCCGTCCAATAAAAAAACGTCACCTATATGCTTGAGTAATGTTTCATTCCCGAGCTACACTCTCACACGACAATTCCCAAGAACAAGGTGTACATTGCTCTCACACTTTACTGTCGTATTAAAATAATATCTTTTCAAAACGCAATGTACTTTGTATTCGGTCTCTCATGTTTCAGAATACTGGCCTAAGAAAGTGTAGAGATAGCATGCACTGTCCATCTGTTTCATCAAACAGAACATTGAATAAAGAAGCGTGACCTTAGCGGTACTCGCGACTTAGGTTCGGCCCAACGGAAACGGATGCCCCATTTCCCACGTGAAAAGATTCGTATAGACAGATTAACCGGAACGCTCTTTTCATTGTAATTTATCAATATATCAAATTAAATATAAATGTAGTTGCAACAACTACATAATAAGATGCGCTTACGGCGCTGTAGGCGGGTGTGTGTATAGGCGCGGTCGTTCAAGAAAGTCGTCTACCGCCTAAGGTCAAGAGATTGTTGTGAAATAAGAAGGTTGCATTTTTCTTTGTCTGATTGGAAACTTGGAAAGGGTCTTAGTGACATTTCGACTTGCACAGGAAGTCATGTGTGTGAAGTGAAGGAAGATAATGTATGTAGATTAAATGCTCGATTTTTTTACTTTTTCTTTTAAAATGTATCGACTGTCCGAAACGAATTCGAGATTCGATTAATTAGGTGCAATTTGCGAAAAGTCTATAGTTAAGATATTAAAGTCACTTGCCTTATTGAATATAAGTTATTGCTACATATCCATCGATTGTATCTGTCTACTCCTTTACGATGATATTATTTTGTACAATAGTGATTTCTACATAACAGCACCAGTATATTCCTGAATTTACTGTGTTGTAGTATGAAGCACAAGACACTGTTTTGAAGAAATTGCTATTTTAAAGAAAAACAACGGGCCGACTACAAGCATAAAATGAGACTTATAGTGTTTTATAATGGATACCATCAACAGAACTGAAAACACAACAAACAAAAAAGAATCGTCAAAATCGTTTCAGCCATTCAAAAGTTATGATGTAGGTAAAAATACATTTAAAAAACTAAATGTCCCGGCAAACATTTGTTTTGTCATAGGCTTTTTTTTGTACCCCGTGTATTGAAAGAAATACATCTTTTAAACCTTCCCTGGACTTCCACGTGTGATTCAAGACCAAAATTAGCCAAATCGGTCTAGTCGTTCCCAAGTTTTAGCGAGACTAACGAACATCAATTCATTTTTATATATAGAAGATAGATACAATACAATAAAAAAATACAAACGAACTGAGAAAATCCTCCTTTTTTAAGTCGGTTCTGAATATTTTTGGATTAATGATTCTTGTGTTACAATTTTACTACTAGTAACTACTAGATCCTTGGGTAACTATGTCTAGATTAGTATGAGCTAGTATGTGCCCCAGTCACGTAGTTGGAGTGACAAATGACGGGGCGGCGGTGGCGGCGTACACACTCGGCCAAAAGTTCAACGATCTTGGCTTCTTATCGGTGCATTATTGGCTATTTATCAACACCAATTACGTAGCACTTACTACCGGGGGTCCAATTCAAATAATAATAAATAGTATCTCGGAATATTTCACATATTTCAAGTGAACTCGAAGGAATCGCCAAACGTTATGTTCAACCCATAAGGGATTATGAACGTTAGGTTTATTTTTTAAGGAAAGGTGCATTAGTTACATTAAAAGTTTAAACCGGGTATTACGGCGCAAAATTTAACCAAAGCATTCAGCTTTCGTGATCACGGCACATGTAACTGTGTCGAAACGTCGAGCAAACAACGAAGGTAAAGAATTTTCGGGCCGTGACACCCGGTAAGTAATTTTGTATATTTTACATAAGATCATCGGACCTATATATAAGGTAAAGTTAAAGTACCTATAATACATAGGTACTTTTATTTTAAATTTAAGTATGTACTCTTTCAATTTAACACGATGAGTAAAATAAAAATAACAACGCATAATAAAAATACGCATTTCAATATCTGGGTATTTTTCACCCGTAGCGAGCATTCCTGTTGCCCAAATGGGTGCGACGAACGCCGAGTTAACTTTACCTTACCAATAATAGCTATATACCAGACTCGACATATCTTGTCTAAACACTTGACAACTGTGTCTATACTAATGTTAATCGAGTTTAGATTGGGTTGTTCGTTGTTTGTTAGGTTTGAAAAATTATTTCCCTGTTCAGAAGCTAAAACTATCCCCGGTGAATCCTGGCTATGATCTATTCCGATATTCTAAAGGGATCGCAAAAAAAGGCTAGTAGGTACGTCATACATACGAAATAACCAGTTTCAGTAGACCTTTGGATAAGCGTTTAATGGTGAGGGTTTAAGTAAGTAAAACCAAGTTTAATAGGTAGAGGTTTCTTTGGCTGAGCACATAATTTGTCTTCCACATTATTCCTCATTTAGTGCTCTACCACAATTATTATTATATTATTCCTGCTATAATGCGAAGAAAGGACATTCATTCTTATTTCAGAGCGAAGAAGAAAGAAAGGTTAACGTTTCAAAACCTTTAATCTTTTGAAGGCTACGAGTCAGTGGCGTACACCATATAGGAAATAAAATAAAGAAAAAAAAACCGACTTCAACCAGTAAAATTTTACATATAGGTATGTGGTTTTCTCATGGATGTCATTTTCGGAACTGAACCAAATTTATATGGGACCAAACGGGAAGCACCAGCTTTCAAATAAAAAAAAACATCCATATCGGTTCACCCAGGCGAAAGTTCTTTAAAAAAATTGCGAACCTCCTCCTTTTTTGAAGTTGGTTACCTTAGTATTTTGGTTACCCGACCTAATAACAGAGTTATTGCTATATCCTTTTTTGTTGTACTCACAACATAGGCTAGCGCAGGTCCTGTGTTTTAGATACCTATTTACTCACCCACAACTCACCTGCCCTATGTTTCGTAAAGACAAGTTACCCATTACATAGACGTCAATCCTTGGGATTGCTGCCTACCTTGTCGTAAAAGTCAGTGCACGCCACTGCTACGAGTAGTTATTAGTTTAATAAGCCCTTTTTCTTTCATACATATACATGAGTATACAACGTCAAATAAAAAATAATCCATCATCTTCATTCTCAGACACCAGACGCTGAAAGCGGCAGAGCTAGGTGCTTCGGACTTCGTTAGAGGTACGCGCCGTACATGGCGGCATACCAGAATTGGGCTACAGTAATTTATAAGTGAACTACGGCTACTTGGCTGATTCTTTCACAGAGTTATTTGCTTGTGGAATTCCCTACCCACAACTCTTAAGAAAGCGTCTTTTAAATTGCAAGTTGGCAAGTGCGGACATTTATTAAATAAAAATATATTTTTTTAAATGTATGTATCAAGTATTCGTATTTTTATTTTGTTTCTGTAGTAGGTATGTGTGTGTGTAAGTATTTTGTATTTTAAGATTTAATGTAACGTTTATGTCATGTTTAATATATTAATTTTTAATTTAAATTGATTATTATTGTCACAACATTTTCTGTTTCTTTTTCACCACAACTTGGGTTGACTGGTAGAAAATGCAATAGCATTAAGTCTATTTGTAAAATATTGCAATAAATATTTTAAAACGAAGTACGCTGACAATTTTAAAAGATATTCACCAAAATATGTCGACAAACATTTTCAAGGAAGACCGTTCTTTGAATCGTAGTCCCACGCCCTAAAATTGGAACTGGAATGTTCGAGTCCAGCGCGGGTAAGTCTTAATAATGTATGTCTAGATATTGTTTACAGGTATCATCACCAAAATATTTTTTTAATTGACCATTAAAGCCTTAATTATCGGACTGGAACTGACCTAAGTGATACCATGTCTCCATCATTTTTAAAATGTATGGTATTATCTGCGTTTATGTAATTTACCGAGAATATTTTAATGACTAATCGATTAATATAGTTTAATGATTCGATAAGTAATTAGTCATTACAACGTCTAACAGTTATTTAACTATCACAATGGACAATGACCTTACCCACTGACTAAGATTAATATGTAAGTAAGTACCTATTAGACTAAATGAACTATCATTATTAATTTTTAATAAAATGTTTTTTAATATTTAGTATTTCTACGATTTCCATCACATTCCATATTATGTGTATTAGGCATTTCTTTTAATGTGACACGTAATAATTAATATGTAAACTGTGCTTCTTCCTTTAGGTGCATAGCGTAAAAGGCAACGTAGGTATATTCGGGATGACGGAGATGAAGGGGTAATTGCCTCTCATCTACTTATATCTACCTATATTCATACTAATACTAGCTGTCCCGATAAACATTTGTTTTGCCATAATTAGTTGCCTTTGTACCCCGTGTATTGGGAGAAATACAACTGGTAAATGCATACAAAATAGATAGTAGCCGATTCTCAGACCTACTAAATACGCATATAAAATTTGGTAAAAATCGGTAAATCCGTTTCGGAGGAGTACGCTAACTAACATTGTGACATGGAAATTTTATATATTACATTATAGAGGTAAATGCGAAAGTAACTCTGTCTGTGTCGCTTCACGCCAATACTACTGAACCGATTTAAAGTAAATTTAGTATACAGATAGGTTAGAACCTGTGAAAGGACATAGGATGCTTTTAAAGTGAAAAAAAATATGTTAGCAAAACCATGTTTGCCAGGTCAGATAGAGCTATTCTTTTTAGTTGTGTTTGTTATTGCCACAAAGTGATTTAATTTAAATAAAAAATCCGCGAGAAATTAGAAATTAGTTGGAAAGAAAAACTGAAATTACTAGGTACTATACGATTCTGCAATATACAAATGAATCGCTGAATAAGCTTCGAAGGGAAAAACTCGAGAACGGAAAGAAATTGGTCCAGAATTTCTTGTTTTTTGTTGTTGTGTTTGTCAGGTAGAAGGTTCTTATAAAAGAAACAAATAAGAAAACTGTTTGTGGTTTTCTTATGGATCTCATTTTCTCATTATCCGATCAAAATTAACCAAAGGGTGGTATCAGCTTTCCAATAAAAAAGGATCATCCAAAGAAATTAACTCGAACCGGGGACGTTTACTTTTGTTTTTAGAATCATAAATGACTTTCATCGAGCTTTGTGTTATACTTCTGTATATATCTATGTAATAGCTCTTATAATGAACACATTTCATTACGTTTCAATTCAAAATCGGTTCACCCAGCCAAAAGTTTTAAGGTAACAAACATAAAAAAATACCGACGAACTCCTCCTTTTTAAGGTCGGTTAAAAAGAGACCCATTGGTTCACGTCTAGTACTACTAGTACAGGCTTCGAACCCACAACCGAATCACCAATACCAACAGTTACAATGAGACCCATTAATCAGGCTACAAGTGACGCAGGTGACATCGCGAGGTCAACAAAGGTCACTCCACCCCATTATGGTTTATGCACGTGATTTAATGAATTCATCTAACGAATTGCGTAAAAGGTCGTCGACGCAAGAGATTTTCGAAATTTGCGGACCTTGACGATTTAAGTGGTTGGCCATTGTGACGTTATTTGCAAGGGCCGGTGGAGGGGCGAGGGGGGATGCTAATTAATGAAATGTCAGGCATTAATAATCGTGCTTATTCATTCACTTGCTGTCGAAAATGGGTACAATGATGTTTTAAGGATCTATTGGCGCGCGACTAGTGAATCCATTCTCATAATTATTACAAATAAACTAAAAACTAAAGACATTCATCAAAGCATTATCCTTGAAGAACTTCCAACGGAATAAACCGTACATAACATCGCTCAGCTATTACGATTTTTCCATAACTATACCTACTTTGTCGTGGGGAAATCCCCAATGGATATTCCGTAGCTGACAGACAGTGCAGTGTAGCGGCGGCGGTGGCTATGCGGGACTCCCACCCGCTAAAACCCCCAGTGAACAAACATTATTGCCTGTCTCCTGTAACAGTCTGAAATCGATAGGTACCTATATTTCTCCTTTACTTGAATGTATGCATGGTTTTATTGTTAATTATAAGACACGCTTATTTCTAATATCCACGTGCAAAAACATCTTCATGGCATTGTAATATGGGCAGGACAGCTCGACAAAAGGTTGTCGCATCATTAAATCTGTTTTTTTTTTCAAATAAGTAAGCGTTTGACTACACTCCAGCCTTTCTTTAATTACTATGAACTAATGAACAATAATGTTAAGCAACGATTTCTACAAAACCTATAAATACGTGGCGAACGCGATTGATGGGCTACAGGCTTTGATCTTACTAGAAGGCTACCAACACTTATAGAAAAAATAATGTTTAAAAAGTTAATGAAAAAAAAATGTATTTTTTTTAATGGGGTGAACAAAATCACTTTTAACAAGCTAGCTAAATCGTTGTGCAGTTTATTGTAAACACCCGGCAAACGTAGTTTTGCCAATATACATTATTGACAGTGTTTCTTTGCTATTATATGCATGTATTATGTATAAACCTTCCTCAATAATCATTCTAGTATACACTAAAGAAAACTGCATCAAAATTCGTTGTCCAGTATTAAAGATCTAAGCTACATACAGCGGGAGGCGACTTTGTTTTATACTGTATAACGATGACTTCACAGTTCTGTATCTATCTACGTATAGGACTTTTTAGACTTGTATCTACGGAAGACTTTCAACACATTCGTGTAAGTAAAAGGTCCTGGTATTTAAATGATGAAACATAGTTTGGCATATAATATATAATCCGAAGTAGGAAGTAAACTACACGGCGACTGTACTGGGTTTGGGGTTTTCGGATAGGTCGGAGGCAAATGTTAGGCGATGGCATTTGACTAAGTTCCGCACGACAGCGTTTTACCAATGGATTTTGTGATGATAGTACCTACAAATAGAAATGTGTATTGTGTAATATTTATATCTATTTAGTTTTTCGTATGTGCTTTCTTGAATAAGTATTTAATAGTCCCTGTCACGTTGGGTTAAATACGTGCCCACGGTGAATCGGTGGGCATTTGCTTAGCAACTGTCTCTGCATACCCCGCTTTCGTATTAAAAGGCGTGAAGTGTATTTATTTATTTCATAAATGTCCATAATCCTTAATCTGATGAACAGCAGATAATCCTCGGAGTTTTCATTTGTTGTTTTCATGCTACCCGAAAAGCCTGAAGTACTGACCGACGTCGTTACGAGGCGTAATATCACCGAACCCTCTGCATGGAAAGCCTCTCATCATCAGAATGTAATCACCAATAATTGTTGTGACAATTTGACATATCCGACCTTATGCTTCTGAAGTCAAGAATTATCCCTGCAAATGTTATATTACGGCGAGTAACCTCGGTAGCCTAACATCACTTAGCGATCTTAGACCAAACACAGCTAAACTTGCTAGCCGCGTAGCACTTTCAGCCTCTTTTCCACCAAACTGTATGGAACATGACGTACTTCTACATCTATCACTATTACTAAAGGACTGAAAATATTGTCTCTTTCAGTCCTGCATGTTTTTCATATTGATGTTCCATTTTATTCTAAACATTAGTTTTGGATTGCAAGTATAGTTTACTTTGGACTGAGTTAGCGATTGACCCCGAGGCAACAACTGGGACCAACCGGGACAAGCATCATTACTTAATAATATTGTAGAGTTCTTTGTAACAGAACAGTTTTTTATTCGAGTCATGGATATTATAACAGTTAAGTTTCGACAATCTCAGATATTAATGGAAGCGTAAATTCGTTCACGCATTTTTGTAATTAGTGTGAAATGCACGGTAACGGTACCTAATTATTTCGAAGTAAGATTATGTGCATATTACAACTTCTAACTGCATCTATCGGAGAGCATGATACTATTGTTGTGATTGTTACGACTTCCCGCTGGCGTAGAGGGCCACGGCACGGTCGCGCCACGCCTCCCTGTCTTGTGCAACGCTTTGGCCCCGCTCCAGCTGAGTTCAGCAGCTTGCAGCGTGTTTTCTGCGATGCGGCCGCCATGATTGTAAACGACGGGGAATGCTTCCCGGTCAGTGGTTACTATTCAAAGACAGTGCAGGCAATAACATTTAGCGCACTACTTATTTGTTGGCTCTCTTCACAGATAGTAAACGATCTTTATACAACTCTAGTTTAATATTGCAATAGCTTTTTCGATAGTGGAAGACAGTAAATAGCTGTTTAGTACATAGTATACAACAAAGTTAAAGAAAAAATATTTAAAGATACAGGCATACATATGCCCTATATCTTTAAAACTACGCAACGGATTTTGTTGCGGTTTGGTTTATTACATAGAATGAAACACTTATTATCAGCATTGCACTCATGCGAAGCCTCTATTATATAAAATTAATTTCTGTTCGTTAGTCTCGCTAAAACTCGAGAACGGCTGGACCGATTTGGCTAATTTTGGACCTTAATTCTTTCCTTTCCTTTTGAACCTTTTGTCCAGGGCAAAAGGTTCAAAAGGTGTATTTCTTCCAAATTACGGGTTTAAAAGGCGACTTATACTCGTATATAGGTACATATTTTTTAACCAGAATAATGACTTATGCCGTTTATGCATAATTAAAAAAAATTTACGATAATAATATTAGCTACATGATTCATAACCAAACAGGCAGACAAATCCAATGCTGGTCGTGTGTTATGTTTTGTCGCCAAACGCATTTTACCCTATTACTTAAGCTTGAGGTAAATGCAAGTGCAAGGGTGCACTGCACCACGTCTTGCATAGGACCCTATAATGCACTCCCCAGAGATATTCTTAAACAATAATCAGTAGCTAATCAAGTGTCGCTTGAGCCTAGTTTATCTCTTTATACACACACACTTGTTTACCTTTCGGTGAAGATTTTATCAATATATTATATAAAATTCAAAGCCACTTTTCGTTGTCACGGCATAACTCCGGAACGGGTGGACCGATTTCGCTAATTATTTCATTGTTGTGCTTATTAATCACAGCAGAAGGTTCTTATGAAAGAAAAAAATGACATCCACTGATGGGCACAGGCCACCCTAGATATTCATATTAATAGTTAATACAGCATGTCTGTCGAGTCCAGTAGTTATACATAGAAATCGACAGATACGCTGAGGCGGATTCAAATCGAGAGGAGTGGTGAAAGCTCTGTACCTTCGGAGCTTGAGTAAGTTAAGTACTCACTTAAGAGGGACTGGACGTGGTGGGTAGTTCTATAAGCACAGCAGCAACAGTAGAAGAGAGGCGAGAGTGTAAATGCGCTTCGAGGAAAGGTTTGCCGGCCAAGGCGACTGCGCGGAGTCATCGACCCCACTCACCTTGCGCCTGCGACCATCGGTGCCCAACTTACGCAATATTATGTTATATCCTAAGGCTGAGTGTATAGTAACAGAATTTATTATTTTAATTCATTTCACGAAAAATACTTACAACACGCTAAAACTTTTCATTAAAAAATAAGGATTGAATATTTTAAACTTTTTATTGTGAAAAAAATTGCAAACTTGGTGCCTCGTCGACTAACAAAAGAATAGTAAATAGGGGACACGCATATATAAACGTAATACATAGTTTCCTAAGATTTTTTTTTACAGATATTATCAGAGTTTAGTCTAACCTGGTTTTAATTCATACGAAAAGGGAAGACGGGGTTCCTGAAAACAAACCATAAATGTGTCTCATTATGGTCTGTTTGTAATTTATGTATTCACATAACAGAAAAATGTGTCATCGAGCGACCATGTAGCTCTGAAAATTAATCTACTTATAATATCTACAAGTGTTTTTGTTATTAAGGGGTTGTAGCTTGTTGCTACGGCAATACACTTTTAACCCTTTTGATTAAATATCACGTGACATGATTAAGGATATAATATTTAGATTTGTTTTAAACTTTAAACGTGAAGAGTGGATAAAGGGGAGAGGGCTGACCTGCTGTATATAGCAAGATAGTATTGTTAATTAGTATTTATTAATGTAATTATAATTAATAAAAAAATACATACTTCCATGGATTTCGATGCAGCATTTTAAATTAAAGAATGTCGCGATTGTCTGATCCTACAAAGATTTTTTTTAAAACATTAGCCCAACAAATACATTATTTTGTATCTAAGCCCCGGCTAAAACCAGTAGGTACATACAACATTTGATTACTAAAATGCGAAGTACATTTAGTATCAAGTTCAGTAATATTAATATGCATTGCACATTTCACTCCTCCCAGTGTGCCCGCAGCTTAAACAGACCTTGGGGTTGGTGTATGTGCACGTGCAACCGAAAGCTAAAGTCCCTTGGACCCTTGACACCGAATGGGTACACACTGAATTTTGTCTATCACAACAATAAATTACGTAAGGTGCCGTAAGTTCTGTAATCTATTCATACGAAATAGACTGGTAATGTCATAAAGGGCTCTCTGTGAATAGAATAAGAGTACCTACTTACTTCTGATTGTTTGTACCAATGGTTGTTTTCCTTGTTCGTTGTCGATATTATCTGAGGGTTTTCCTTATGCGGAATTATAGTAATCAGGTATATTTGCAAAGTTATAATGCAAACTTAAGGCTCTTTAGCACCTATTACTGTGAAAGTTATGTCACCGATTTAAACGTTTCAGTATGGTAGCAGTACGTAACTAATAAAGATAATGGTGACAGGTGATTTCAAAGGATAAATTATTTGCTGTGAGAAAATTGAGTTGAAGAGAATTGAGTGTAAATTATATTAAAATCATTGAGTACCTACATCACTTTTTCACCAACTACTGAGTGTCATTGAAATCGTTAACTGAGTGTGTTAAATATGAAAAACGAGGTAGTGTTTTATATGGTATTGTTCAAACAATATTTATCTACGTTCTACATAAGTATTCGTGGAATGAATCACGTACATATTACCATTTATTCAAAACAATCTGATCACATCACAACAACATTACATAACAAAATACCGGATAAGTAAATGAACCACAACGTAGTAGATATCCCACAAAGTGCAACATGGAAAATTAAAGACGAAAGCGTGCGACTACGCTGGACGCTACGCACGTAGCATGCGACGTTTTCGTAGCGGAAAATCGGCAGAGAGAGGGGCTAGTGGGACGGCCGGCGCACGCGCCTCCCTAGCGGCGCGTATTTAACCGCAAGGCCACGCCAGCGGCGCGGCAGTGCGCACACGGCGGTCGCTCGCAGCACACGACCATAGCTTGCGACCACTTCACGCAATACACATCGCGCACTCGTGTTATGCTAAAAACAAATTGAGTTGAACGGACTTTACTAAACATTCAAAATGCTAACTTTGATAGAGAACTCGAAACTGTTATGGGGACTGTGGCAAATGGTGAACTATTGTGTGCAGCGGACATCCACGTCCCTGCTGGTGTCGGTGTGTCTGGGCGCGCTGGTGGCGCGGGTGGTGGTGATGTTGAGGGAGCTGCGCAAGCTGCCGCCCGGGCCTTGGGGCCCGCCCGTCGTCGGCTACCTGCCCTTCCTCGGCGTCCGGCACAAGGCTTTCCTGGAGCTCGCGAGGAGCTACGGCTCACTGTTCTCCGCGAGGCTCGGAAACCAGCTTACTGTTGTGATAAGTGACTATCGCATCATCCGGGAAGCGTTCCGCCGTGAGGAGTTCACGGGACGTCCCAGCACACCTTTGATGCATACTTTGGATGGACTAGGTAAATATGTGTTTTAAATAATATTGTTACTAAAAACATTGTAAAGCCCAGTCAGTAATATGAAGAATAATGTTGTATTAAGTATTAAAATAAAAAAGTACAAAATTAAATTAGTAAAATACTGTTGTGATCAAGAGTGTATAGAAAAGCCGGCAAAGCAGTGTTTATGATGGTTAGAGGTGGGCGGCGCCGTCCCTCTGCCGCCGGGAGGGGCCGCGCCTCCCACCTCCTGACCCTCCCTCTGTGCTCTGCAGGAATCATCAACAGCGAGGGTCGCCTGTGGAAGAGTCAGCGACGATTCCTCCACGAGAAACTCCGTGATTTCGGCATGACCTACATGGGCAACGGAAAAAAAATCATGGAACAAAGAATCAAGGTTAGTTATCACGTTAAAACTATGTCATATTGTAGCAAAACATTTCGTATAATTTAATACATCTTACTTGGTAAATTGTTGCAAAGTTGCTTCGAGCGATAGTTTCGCTTTGTAATAATAATTAGATCCACTTAAATACATAATTGCATGACCAATCAGACTAGTGCAATCAAATAAAATAGGGTTAACATCAAGATCAAAAGAAACTAATGTTATTTTATTTTCGTGCAGCTCGAGGTCCATGACCTCATCAATAACATCTACAACACCGAGACATTGCCCGTGGACGCCAACCCCCTTCTGGCCCTGGGCGTCTCCAACGTTATCTGTGGGATTACTATGTCCCTAAGGTTCAGCCAGGGAGACAGTCGCTTCACAAGACTCAACTCCCTTATCGAAGAAGGAATGAGGCTCTTCGGAGAGATTCACTACGGAGAATACATTCCGCTTTACAACGTAAGTGTCTACTAGTAACAAAATTCTTAGCTCGCAAAAAAAACTGCGAATGTAATATAATAATTGATCGACAAAAACTGATTTTAATATTTCATCAACAGTACCTGCCCGGCAAGGCCGTTGCACAGATGAAGGTCGCGCGCAACCGTCTCGAGATGTTCTCTTTCTACCAGAGCGTGATCGATGATCACAGAATGACATTGGACATGAACAATTCGAGAGATCTTATCGACGTTTATCTGATCGAGATCGAGAAGGCCAAGATGGAAGGCAGGGACAAGGAACTTTTCGAAGGCAGAGATCACGGTGAGTTTTATAAATATGCACTTTTATTACAATTTTCATGACATGTTATTCGTTCACTTATTAAAATTCTGCCTACCGTGATCCATTTGTAATATAGGAATTTCATTGTATTGCAGAACTTCAACTGAAGCAAATCCTTGGAGACCTTTTCTCTGCTGGAATGGAAACTATCAAGTCTTCGCTGTTGTGGATGATCGTATTCATGCTCAGGCATCCCGAAGTGAAGAAGAAAGTACAAGAGGAAATTGACAACGTCATCGGACGCGGCCGTCTGCCCACCATTGAAGACATGCCATCCCTTCCATACACCGAGACCACGATAATGGAAACTCTTCGCATGTCCAGCATTGTTCCACTGGCGACGACACACTCACCCACCAAGTAAGTATTCCACATGAACACCTATCCAAACCAGCATATTTCTTTAAAAAATATTTACTTAGATTAAATGTTGACAAAAACTAACGTACAATTTCCTTTGTCTTAGGGACGTGACACTGCAAGGCTACAAGATTCCGGCCGGTTGCCAAGTAGTACCCCTGATCAACAGCGTGCATATGGACCCCAACCTGTGGGACGAGCCCACCAAGTTCAATCCT
This sequence comes from Conopomorpha cramerella, assembly GCA_012932125.1. Taxonomy (NCBI): domain Eukaryota; kingdom Metazoa; phylum Arthropoda; class Insecta; order Lepidoptera; family Gracillariidae; genus Conopomorpha; species Conopomorpha cramerella. The sequence goes on from SJJU01000142.1 coordinate 76,880, forward strand.
AGCCGTTTCATCGACGACACCGGCAAGATCCGGCGACCGGAGTACTACATGCCTTTCGGTGTCGGACGCCGCATGTGTTTGGGCGACGTTTTGGCCAGGATGGAGATGTTCATGTTCTTCTCGAGTGTGATGCACCAGTTCGACGTCGCGGTGGCTGAGGAGGGCGCGCCGCCGCCGTCTCTGGAAGGCACTGTCGGTGCCACCATAGCGCCAGAGTCGTTCCGCGTGCGCTTCATCCCGCGCACGCCCGAGGTGCCCGGCCTGCACACGCACCTGCGCAACGTCGGCGCCAACTAACCCCTCCCCCTCCACCTCCCCGTCCACACAGGGACCAAACTCTACACCCACCAGTATTCTCTGATCACTCGTTTTAGAGCGCATCGAAGACATCTTAGTTAAGTTATAGTATCTATAGTAAAAGAGCGCATCGCTCCGGCGATGAAAGAGGCTGTGCATAAAGTGTTCAATTTAGTAATATTGATATCGAACTGATCAATTTAGATTTATATTCCAGATGATGAGATTTGTTTTGTTATAGAGTAACAAATTTCACTTCGCCCGACAGAAAGTTGATTCCATTAATCTTACTTAAACAAAATGTAAATGTTTAATATATCACTAGAAATACCAAAACCAAAAAGGATGTTAAATCTAGGTCATATTTTAATTTAAGATCAGTTAGAAGTGAAGAGCTTGTCAAAGTTACAGTGTGCGATCTCATCAGTGTGTTATTTTATGAAATGTTTAACCATGTCTCCCGATATCTATTTATAAATATAGTAATGCCCGTAGATCGTACAATTAAGTACCTTTAATTATGTTGATTTAACCATTCCATTCTTGTAAATACCAGTACCTAGTCTAGGGACGATAGTGGGATCATTGTTAACGTTCGTTGATTTACGTTTTATTGTATTAACAAGAGTTTAGTACCTTAACAGTAAGATACCCGATTATGTTATTTATCTGCAACAAAGTTGCCTCGTACTGAAACAACGAAGTAGGTAAACATCGTTACTGAAAACTCACCGTGTTCTTATGTTTTATTTTTCATTATTTACAGCTTTGTAAATATCGCCTGCAGTAATTTAAGATCTGACAAGAAAATAAACACAAAATTTTATTATTTACTCTATAGTTTTATTGCTAACTAACAATTGACAATACCAAAGTATCACTGCGCACACTACGAAACAGTATGACAAATATAAGAGACCTTAGGTGGTGCAAGAGTGACACCCACAGTGCCCAAGAGATCATTGTCCGAAGGTCTGTCCCCAGCCAGCTCAATGCGCCAGCGACGCAGCAGACGGACCAGCACACCGCACGACAGCATCCGAGATAACTCATCTCCAGGGCACATCCTCTTACCTGCAAAATAAACAAAATAATTATGTTCTTAAATATGAACTGAAAAGGCCAGCATGTCTTATATATCTCGTATGTCTGGCGCTATAAAGAAAAGATAAAAGAACTGGATACCTATTTTATGCCAACTTTGTGGGTTTTTCAAAAACTACTTTTAACAGAGATAAAATATTGTTTATTTACTTACTACAACTTAAAATGTATGCTGAGGGGAGGGGAGGGCCGGAGTTCGGCTATAAAGAATCAGGCGCGTACCAAGTCTCTTTTTCGCAGCCTATGTACGGTCTGCAACGCTCTTTCGGTGAATGAAAACATTGTAATGAAATCCGCATACCACAAGGTGTGTGAACCCTATAACGGCGATATGCTCACCACATGTCACGGCGCGTTAATTACGCATGGTGAACTTGGGGATCACCATGGCCTCCGCCTGCCTCTGTCCGAGTCCCGAACTGTATTCTCTACAATGCCGATTTCAAGAAAGGCCTCTTTCCGAACTAGGTTTAGCAGCTACAGAAGTCCGAGGCATAGAGATATTCAAAGTAATCCTCCTTGAAGGCGGTCCAACGACCCACCTAATGGATGTTTAGTTTTTTTTCTTCAGAAATCGGCTGCATTCACTGAAACCACCTGGTCTATGAGCGCTGCGTCATTATACTGAATCTCCATGAATATCTGAACTGAAGCAGGTTAATCACTTACCTATAAATCAATTTAAGTCTATACAAAGATCAAGCCTTTATCACCTTTAATTTACCTACCTGTTTGGAACGGAATAAACTCTTGCGGTTTCAGAAGACTGCCGTCAGAGGCCAAAAACCGAGTAGGTTTGAAGTTCTCTGGTTCGTCCCATACAACAGGGTCCATGTGAATAGCCCATTGCAATGGAACCACCATTGTTCCTTTAGGTATTCTGTAGTCACCGATGTACGTTTCCTGTAATGAAAATGTACATACTCGAACATTAGTCCCCTTCACCAAATACCTCGTATAGTACGTTAACTCAAAATACCTGCCTTTCTTCTTTAATATTACTTCATCTAGCTATACCTATCTAACTAAATCACGTATGTCGTTATAATAATATTAGATACAAAAAATGTATATATTATAAATAACAACTTAACTCTTAGGAATAAAATAAGGATATCTCCCTAGGGGCAAGAGGATACTTATTATGAGTCGCTTTCAGCCTGGCTATTGTAATTCAGATGTATAAGATATATCGGCGACTACTGGCTAGGCACGTAACACAAAAAAATGAGGGTCAAAAAAGTTACCGGAGTTGACTGTATTCACAATGCAAATAAATAATCGCATTAAAATCTACAGCACGTGACATTTTGTAAAGCGAATTAGTGTAGTTACAGACAGGCTTGGCGTGACTTGTACAGAATTGAGGGTACCTGCATGCAACCGTGGGGAATTCCGACCGGCACTATTGATCGAATTCTCTGGACTTCGCATATCGTCGCCATCAATCGAGGCAGACAGTTCATGTCGATATCACCATCTTCCGGATATTTCTCCACTATTTCTTTACGTACTTGTTCCTGAAATGTATTTATGCCCTTTAGTCTTCTTCTCATACATATTAAGCCTGTTTAAATTTGTAGAGTCGGTGGTTTGTGGGCTTGTTGTAAGGTATTTGTTTTGCATAGGTGAGTAGGTGTTATAAACATTTTATCATCTCAACCCACTGACGGCCACTGCTGTACTCTATATATAGGCTGCTCCGAAAGCGCCCCACGTCGACCATGGTCCAGCCGTCTTCAAGAGGTCGTCGGACTACATTTTTGAGGCTCTACCCAAGTTGCGCTTTCTTTTTTTCGTTGAACAATATTAATTAATGGAATTAAATGATGACGAAGTGTACTTACTTGTTCCTCTGGATAGAGAGCAATAAATAGAAGAAACCAGGACAAGGTAACGGAGGTAGTATCCAATCCAGCTCCAAACATATCACATAAAAGATAATACATTTGCTCGTCTCTCATAAACGGGGCAGACTCGTCGCCTTCGTCATATCTCTTCTTCTGCTCTTTTAAGAAGTTATCAAGAATACATTCATCTTTGGATGGTATTAGTACATTTGGATCGAAGTAGTGTTCTTCAGTGATCGAAGCATGTTTACTGTATTTTATACATTTTATATGCCCTTCAGGATGTTCGGAAAACAAGTCTGCATGTTTCTCGTATGCTGCTTCAGGGATCCTTTCTAGTCCCATTATCTTACGACGTTTCTCAACAATACTTGCATATAATCTGTGTGTCTGCGCTTGACCACGAACCAGTACTTTTATTGTCTTTTTGATGTCCGATGAGAAATGCCTGCAATTAAAGAATATTTTTTATTTGCTATATTATTTCTAATTTTATTGTAGTAGAAGTATTTTGTATTGCACAGAGGATCAATTACCGAACAAAGGGTAAAAAGTTGACAACGCCAGCGACTCCCATTTCATGACAACCCTCTTCTTGAATTTCTCTGAACCATTGCCAGGTTTTGTCTTCGGGAGGGAACTTGAAACCCAATATTATGTCATTTATCACATTTCCAATGGAATTTGTTAACATGTGATTCAAATCCATCGGATCTCCTGATTTTTCCTCAATATTCTGCATAAAAAAAGAAGACAAACGTTGTTTAGGGAAGCCAATTTATTACCTGCCAAGTAAGCGATTAGTAAACATACAAAACAACGAATTAGTTACACATATTGATTCAGTTTAGTCCGAGGTTCAGAGCGAAGAAAAACAAGAGTGTTTCGTCCTGTTTTTTTTTCTTCTGCTAAAGTATGGCCACCAATTTGTCAGTATCACACAGAGGTCACTTTCAAAAAACGCAGTGCGGGTTTTTTTTATGACAATCAAGAACTCTGAACTTGTTCAATGTCATCAGACAGCTTAACTTTATTTATGTTTGGAGTAGGTACAGTGGACAGACCTTGGGCATACGTGTTACAATAGAAATGTCAACTATATTTAATTGTCGTTTCACCTTTAGAAAATTGAACACTCCGGAGGCGATTCTTTTTTCCAATTTTTCCCGTGATACGCTATGTTTGCCCATCCCGAAGTTTTTCAGCCATAAAGTGACGAGTTTCCTTTGATCTTTCCATAGGCTTCCTTCTGCGCATATTATACCTAATGGAGTTTTAATAAAAGTCGTTAAATAGAAATTAACCTTAAGTTCATATTAGATAAACAAAATAATTGTTACATCAAATCTCGTTAGTATTTTATGTTGAACAAAGTAGAAAATTATTCCATCTCACCATTTCCATGCATTATCCCATGTGTGAGATAGAGTGGTGCTCGTCCCGAGAAATGTTCCTTCGCAAAAGCTTCTCTAATAAGTTTGTGGTCAGATAGGACCACAGTGTATACATCTCCCATAGACAGGCCATAAATTGGACCGTAGGTTTTGGAAAGTTCCGTGAGCGTCAAATGCGGTTGTTTTGGATTCAGAAAAGGCAGGTAACCAAGGATTGGTAAACCCCAAGGTCCTGGCGGCAGGTTCTTCCAATCGTTTATCTTCTTGAAGATCCAATATCCAAAAACGAATGAGAACATCCATAGTAATATCATATCCATGCTGTAAAATTACATTGTTTAATGGCATAGTCAAAGTAAGCTAACCAATTTGTAGAAAGTTTAAGGATTTGGAACTAACACCTCTCTATTAATTGTGTGTTACTATTTTCATACGAAGGTTTTTATTGGAGTCTTCTATTGTTAGCAGGCAGTTATCTACCTAATCACACTTCAACAATCAACTCTAAAACTATTTATACATAGAAATTACACTGGTAATAAGTAAATATTCCATGGGAATTTCAAAATAACTCGCATTTTATTTCGTTTCCAAGGAAAATTTACGATAAAATGGCCTATAGTTGTGAAAGAATTATCATTATCGAAATCCGTCCACATATCTTTATTTTTAAACGAGCAAATCTTGTAATACTATATATATAATATAATAAATAATATATATATAATATATATATATATATATATATATATATAAGAATCTAACTATATATATATATAATTGGAATCTCGGAAACGGCTGCACCGATTTTCATGAAATTTGGTATGTAGAGGGATTTGGGGGCGATAAATCGATCTAGCTAGGTTTAATTTTTAGAAAACATCTTTCCAACCGTGTTTTCGGGCATGAAAAATGAATATTAAGCAAACAACGTTTGCTGGGTCAGCTAGTTTTAGTTAATTGGTAACAAACAAAGCAGAATCATCTAAGACGGTTCACCCACCAAAAACATTTGAGGTAGTACCCTCTGGGTCTACTCAGACTCTCTGTAAGATTAGTAACTATATTAGAAGTCTCAATACAAGTAGTCTATTTGCTAACTAAGTATCGTCATCTCTCACATGGAGAACACACATATCTCATATTTCACATGCCTACGAACTTTACCGTTTCTAGGTACTTATCTAATATTTATTAGTAGGCACTTATTCAATATGATACAAGTATATCTAATGCACGCACGCCTTCTACGCATTACGTTCGAAGTCACGAAGTGCATAAGTACCTACGTACTTACACACAACTCAAAAGTCTAGTCAAAGTACCCACATACAACAAAATACCCCACTCAAAACACTCGTGACTTGACCTAAGCTGCAAATCAAGTAGTCTCGAAATATTTCAATGCCAGTAAAACATTACATCACATTACGTGTTTAGTATCTGATAAAAAAAATACATAATACAGCTATAAGTATGCACAATGTAAACTACATAATACAACGTAAGTATATATAATAGTAAACACCTAACTGGCTATCAGTGATATCATTATCACTGCAGCGGCCGGCACAACATCACTTATCTGCCTCGGTACGATGTTTTCTATAGCTGTCTCTTTCTTTGCTTAGCGTAAGAAGCGTGAAGCTGTCCTCGACAATAATGTTGGTAGCATTTGAGAGGTTATAAAATGTCTTTTTGTCATAAAAATAGTTAATAAAACAATGGAACTTACGCGCGTTGCTTGTAGTTTTTGTTACTGAAGTTGTGATTAAGTTATAATTTGTCGAAGTAAGGAATATACAAGTATATTTAGTTAACTTTTTTTTAAGAATTGACCGTCAACAGATAGTGTTATATTGTCACGCGCACGGTCAGATAGCGACTGGAGCCAACATTATAAAAAAGTACAGATACCTGCGTCTGCGCAACACCATTTGAAATTCAATTTTACTTGATTTATTAAAAACTATAGTATCTGCTGTTTTTAAAAAAGACTTTCGAAGTGATGTGTTGTTGTATTATACCATGTAACGGTTCTGACCCGTGACGTTTTTATACAATTATAATACTAAAAAAAACTCAGTTTGTGAACATATCCTGAGTTATTCATTATTTACCAACTTGAACTATTTACATGATACTGATCTGGGATGTAAATAGAATGCATCAGCTGCCTATCTTCCTAGCATTCGTAGGAGCCGAGTATGGAATCTGAAGGTTTAGGTTTTAGTTCAGGTTATGAACTACCATTTTTTGGGTAACTGAAGGCCCACAAAATATTACATTCTTAACTCTTTATTATGCTACATGTGGCCGGGGGGTGATCCTAAGGTTCTGTCCAACTCTTTTTGAGGATCACAGACGTGAGTGTGTATGCTATACCTATTTACATACAATAAATTAATAATGATGATGTGTTAAATACATTTAAATGATTCTATGAATACAGGCTATATTCACAGGGGTCCGTTTTTTAAATTTTGTTATTAATTTGCAGTCTGCGATGTGCGCCACTTGTTCATTTTAATTCATTAAGATGATCTCCGGGGTCTCCCTGACTGTATAAAAAGAAGCCTCTAGCAATTTGTCAGGTCAACTGTAGACCTATTCAATCTACTCGAGGTCCTCTAACTGTGATGGTTAACGGCTAGGTACTATTTAATTTATCGAAAAGAAGAAGAAAAAAAAGAATTTAATTTGTCTTCCGAAATAATAAAACGCCTTCGAAAGAATGCCCCTTAAAGATGGTCACCAATCCAATATGTGTTGCTTAACTTCACGGTAACTAAGCAAGGAAATCGGAATGTTACAATTAACATCCCGATTTCCTTATGAACCTTACCATTAGATGGATATCTTTATTGGGGATAACACTTTTGATCACGCTGAATAGTAGGTAATGAAATTAATGCCATATATTGGGAGAAATCCCGCGAGAAGTATTTTTACGCCTTTTGAAACCTTGTGGTACACCCAGTACCCAGGTTACTTTTTTATTATTTTATTACCGTAGTCTAAACAGTGTACTGTGGTACTACTGACCACAGTCAATACAGTCAACGGTACCACAATTACAAGGAAATTACCGTGGTACCACTCATAACTAGAGGACCAAGTGGTATATTGACGAAAATTTTAATGGACAAATTATAGGTTTGACGAGAAAATAAAATAATTTAAACTGCTCTAGCACTCTCTAGGTGGTATTTTAGTATAACTGTGACACTACCAGGATTACTTTCTACTGGAGTACTGCGGTAATGAAAAAGTAACCACGATTTTCAAAAGATTTTTTACGCAACATACCAATAAGAGGTTTTTAATAAAAGCCAGCGTTTTGATTAGGTGTATTAATATTGCTAAGTACAGAACTCAAAACCGTGTTGAAATAAGAATGAAATAAATATATTTTGTCCTCATAATTGTCTACATAGGATTACACACTCCACATAAAATACAGCCGTCATTTCAACAGCAGAAAACAGGACGAACGGCTTTTTCTGCTATTTCCAAGTTTTTATGCAAAGCAGATGTCCTCTGCGGGACATGTACACGTGCTTTGTATCACAGCGCGAATCGAATCGGACGATAAATTATGATCTCCGAAACAAAAAGATGGTTGACTTTAAAAAAAACACTTAAGAAAAAAAACTTCACTCACGATTTTAGGCATGCACCGCACAAACACGGCCGAGGTCAATGCATATTTAGAGGTCAAAATTGGTGCGCGAAATCAGTGTGCCCATTCTGCTATTCATTGCGAGCAGCGAGTTGGTCGGGGCGAATAACTCTATCTTAATCATCCTGCATCGTTACGAGCGAGAGAGCAAGACAATTCGCGAGCACCTCACCGGGAGTAACATTACGAGAATTGCAGCACACAGAACTGCGTCGGCGCCCGCGCAGCTGAAAACGGTATTTAGGAATCTCATGCGTTTGTATATTGTATGTTTCGTTTTCTGATACCAAAAGTGAATCACGCTTGAGGTAGGTCCGGGATAGATGACGCACGATGATCTTTTTTTTTCGTATTTTTAAAGCCGAAAAACATCTCTTGGTATGTTTTAAAGTCACTATGTGGGCTCACGATGAGGTTTCCGAGAATACCACCGCTGCAGCACACTGTCATCGAATGGCTAAATCATTTGAGCGGAATGAAAAATTTAATTGGCGATTTACCGGCTACAATTATGTATGTAAGTCTGCACGTAATTGTTTAAGAGGGATGAATCATTATAGTAGGGTTATTTATATTTATTTTACCAGGAATTTCAGTTTAGATTACAGGCAAAATCATTCAACTTCATCAACGGTTGTACTGTGTTTCTGGTTCGTTGTTACTTTTTGTGTTAACATGTACCTGTAGGATTGTTCTGAACTATACCTATGTTGAATCAAATCCTCGCTTATTCATATCAACGTCTTTCATAACTTCATATAAATACTAGAGCACCTTTTATTGTTACCCTTTTTTTGTTCCCATGGAAATTTTCATATCAAAAATGGCCTTTGTTATTATGTAGATTATATAATCTATCTCCGTCTATGTTCAAATCCGTTTTCCGCAGTAACTGACACTCGCAAACTTTTCAACTTATCAATAGTAGTTTATGAGCTTATTCGTAACCAATAAACTTATACAAATACACACGTCATTCCAACGATAATTTTTCATTAGTGCCTCACCCCGCAACCTCAACGCACCACATTCTAAGCATCTCATTTACGTCCTGTGAAATAACACGATTGTCTAACGCGCAGCGTATAGCTGTCGAGCGCTGTGTTTATTTGCATTGATTATGATGATTAGTCGGTGATATAAAAGTGGTTTACCCTTCTAGGAGTGTGGTGGTGGCGGTGGCGGCGGCGGGTGCGCGCGGCCTCGCTGGCTGCCGTCGCGCGGTGTGAAGGCCGGTCGCCGGCCGCGCCGCCGCCGCCGACGTCGCTTATCGCCACTTGCCACTTGCATAGATTACCTGGGGGCCAAGTCTGCTCACACTCACGTAGTTTTATGGCACTGTGGCGCAATTCTTATAACGATTTTTTTTCTTCTAAATAGGCCAATACGTCTGATCATCATACTTGGTGTAAAGCAATCGTAGCTCGGCCGTGACTTGAAGGCGCACGGACTGTACTACGCAGGAAACACAGTTCACGAGCAAGACACTCCACAATTGGGCTGTTCGCTCTGTTAAAAACGATGCAAGGTGAATTACCACCTGATAATAATGATGATTTTCTGGTAGTACGACGGGGATATTCAATTAAGAAACCGATAATGTTAATACGTTGTTACTAAAATCTAACATTTACAAGTTTAAATTTAAAGTAAAAAAGCTGGAAATCAATTCAGTGGTAAAGAACACGCTTAGCGTAAGTCGCTTTCCTGCTCTTACCTATGCAGGATGATAGAGACAGAAAAAAATAGCATATTACTCGCGCTCACTGAAATTACAGCGTGAAACAATGTGCGTCGTTCACTTCATTACCTTTTATTTTACTGTGGTTTTTAGTATAACATCAAAGTAGACCAAACTAGAATTACAACTAGAACTACCTATTCGACGAGAGTGTAGCAGATTTGAGGCTACGTTATGACGTCATGCGATGACTTTTTTTTATAATGTGCGACAGTAAAAGCACTAATATACCGGGTGGCATCCCTGTCACACAACGTGAATAATGTCGCTTCAGTCTTTTCAGATAAATTCAGATGGCAAGATGGAAGAAATAGTATAGATTTTGGCCCCTACATAAATAGTGTACCTACATGAAAATAAATATAATTAATTTGTGACGTCTTATTTTAAAACTATCATCATCGTCAGCTAAATGAGGTCCACTGCTGGACGAGTGCTTCCCCCAACAGTTTCTATGATCGATTGGGAGGAAATGCCAATAATCGCCACGCTTGGCAGTCGCTTACTTATATTATGACGTGATTAAATATTTATGATGCTAGCTTGATTGATTACGGTAGCGTCTTGAACATAATCGACAATGGGTTTGCATAAATTACATTTGCAGGATCATGTTAATTTTAGTTATGCTATGATTTCTCAACTGAGCGAGTAGGTATCATTGGATATATATTTTCAAATGGTGCTTATTATATAAATTCATAATATTACCACCACACTTGACCAAATCGCTGCCTAACATGAGGCAGGATGGAGGTCAAACGTTTTTGTTAAAAAAACGAAATATTACGGGGAATACACGGAAACACGGGCGAGATATGCGCATTTAAAAAATAAAAATAAAACATTTGACACGCAACGACACAAAACTCATTACTAAAATTGATATCGAAGACGGGAATCGAACCGTCATCACAGAGTCATCTAGGAAGCCAAGGCGCAGTTACTTCCCTCTGGAATCGCAGCGCCAAACAGGTGCATCGCTGTTCTAATAAGGACCACAGAGACATGAGAACTTATCGTTTGTCGCAGCGATCCCAGAAGGAAGTGACTGCGATTGTACCAAACTTGGTACCCCGTGATTAACAGTTTTGATCAATAATCTAATCTAAATCCCGGTTGTCGATTACCGTAATGGTAAGGTTTGAAAAGTACTTATAAATGAAAAAAATATTACCAATCAAACGACGACGCGCCCGTCGACTATCACGCTCGTTTAACATGTGAGGCATGATGTTGACACAGCTTGGTCAGATAAATTTATTTTATTTCTTAATTAAGCAGTAAATGCAGTAATATTCGTAGATAATGTACAACATATTGTTTTATTTACCTATTTATAAGGCAGTTGTTGGTTGGTGGAGAACATTTTCTTTTGGCCTCTTAATCACTTCGATCGACCCCGCGTTTATTAGTGAATGCTAAGGTATTGGAAACTTGTCGAAAACAAATATCCACAAATCACCAAAATATAAATAAATCCTCACATAATGGGTCCATTTCGTTTCTATTTGGGAATTAAACAAGTGAGAACGCAATGTTTGCCCATTGGCCTTTACAAGGTGTAAACAAAATTTCGGGAATGAAAAAAAATATTAAAATAATGTCTATTCCAAACACTGAATAGGTCAAAACACACATAATGTACATTATATCATAATGAACAACGTACCTACTTTAGGATATTAAAAAAATCTACGACAATGTTTAACTCGTCAATCAAGGAATTCGTAAAACACCATCAACATAAAGGTAATTTCGTCGAAAAATGTCAATTAAAAGGTCTAAATAAATAAATTTAAAAATAATCATTCTTAGCACAGCACAATTACCATTGGCGCGGTCAGCCCTTGCTTTTTGCATGGCCCATTCAAGCTTGAGCGTACAGTTAGCCGGTCCTATGGATGTAACTGACACAATGTAAGGACGAGAGGTGGTCGCCCGCGTTCACCGCGTAATACTTACATGCCGTTTACCTATCACAAACTGGACGGGTCGAAGGCCAACACTGTGGCCATTCAAAATTGATCTGCAGTCTTATCACGAACAGATTGATACTGCACGCACTCCTGCAATTCCATCGGATAATGGCTCTTTGTTGGGCCGTTGGCATTTTATTTTATATACATTTAAATGGGTGATCGGAAACGGCACAGCGCATATTGGACGTGAGGTAAGCCGATGTCAAAATCTTCTACACTGTAGGTACATAGCTGCATGCACAAGTTAAGGCCGCGACTTTGGCTTATGTCGGATAAAAATCGGTTGAAATTAGGTGCAGTAAAAATTCTGTTCAAGTCCACTATACTTTTATATTCGCCTACCTTCTTTAATAATCGAATAATTATGTTTATGTTGTATAAATAATAATGGAACTTAAATTATATTATGTATATCAAACCTACGTTAATGATGTTTGATGATGTTCATGCTGAGGTAAGATAGACTAAACATTGTAATTGATTCCATAACTGACCTAAGACACTGTTAAACAGACATTTTGGATTGCGCTATAAGCATAATATAGTCAATACGTCGATCTCAAATCCACCTTAGTCCTACCCAAGAATACTATCAGTCTTACGCCATGTAGTTACAGTATTACACTAAACAGAGCAGCACGAGACCAACTATGATTAAGTAGGTAATATACATTACATACATTGAACATGAATAAAAAATGAATTAAACAAACAAGTATAGAAGTACATAGATGTCTACTCTGTTGGCGCCTAGCAACAGAAACCTGAGTGACAATCAAGCCATAAGAGGTTCCCGTCAATGGAACGGCTACGAACGAGGCCCGTAAGAGGCGTTTTCGTTTTGCTTTCGTTTGTCCATAAGAGTCGGCGCCCGCGCACTCCGGTCGTCCACTCCAGGTCTGAACGGGTTCAATTCTTTTATTCTTTTTAGGCCCTTAAGGCCGCCGTAGTCTAGAATGCCAGGATCCAGTGTGTGGTGCTTCCTTCTTTTATTTTTATGCGCGGAAAAGGTGGTCGACCACTGAGGGTCAACGTATGCCACGGGAGGCTCTTACCCTCAGCCATGACTGCAGCTGTTGCACAATAGCCAAGAGGATTCCTGGAATATTAACTCACGAACTTTTATTTATAGAACTATACTATTTGAGAGGAGAGTGGACGATTTATGGGCGCGATTCGCGAACGGCTCCCGACAAAATATTTTTACATTGCAATAATGGACTTTATATTGTTGCGGAGCCCCATCAAATTGAGCCGAGAATAGCCGTCCAGCGTGTAAACAGTAATTATTTTATTTTGTTATTGCAACGAACTTTAGCGTTTGTTCGAGCTTTTACCAGTACGTAACAACCGTACGCCAAATTGTTTTGAATTGTGGTTGTAAAAGGAATGATACTGGTTATATGAGACTTTGAGGTTCTTCCAAAATTTTACGTAAATTTAGAAAAAAACAGAATATAATTATAGTGACTAATTATAAAATACTAATGTTATGTACATACGTCCCATTTCTTATGCAATTTTTCGACTGGAGGTTGAACTTCACTAGTAATTAGGGATCCTGTACTAAATGAATTTAAAAGCTTCAGTAGCTTATTTCGAAATTGCTTTGACTTGCACTCGAAAGTTGTGGGTTCGAGTTCGACTGCATCATTATGTACTGTCTAGGCGATCCCCAATTGGTCTCTCAGAGCCTATATACGCTACGTAACGCTAGTATGACGGAGAAAAATATCATGAGTAATCCTTGAGCTTAGCCACCCTTCTTTGGACTGGCGTGGTTTACTGAAAAAAAAACATAATTAATTCTTAAGTTGCTCACAGGCTTTGACATCTTCCTGAACTTCTTACAATATAAAAGTGTCATGAACACACTTGCGCACGTGGGTATGTAGATTTTTACGGAAATGTAATATAGGTACGTGTTAAATCGCGGAACACAGCTCATCAAAATCTGATGCCCATGTCACCTGCACTGCAACTAATTAATTACGAAATAGCGGCCCTTAATCGTTTTGACATCCGTGAGTTTCCACTGACGCCAAAACATGTTGCGAACATGAGTTGCTCGCAGTCCAACACATACAGAGTGATAGAGACGGATAGTTGTTTTTGTGCGGCATTGCAAACGCACCTGTACACTGTACTTTCGTATATAACCTATTAATACTATTGTGATTTATAGTCTGGCCATACATTTTTTAAAGTTCCCTCCGATTTATTGGTTTATTCCCACTTGTTCCTTTATCAGTTCCTTTTTCGAACAAAAATGTGTCAGTTTTTCCTTCAGAGATGAACTGTTAAAGGAACTACTGGGAATAAACGGATTTATTTGGTCTGGCATCATCAAACCCTACACTATATCATTTGAATTATCTCCTTTCCAACGAAAAAATCATGAAAATCGGTGCACAATCGACGAAATTATCCGCGAACAAAAATAAAAAAGCTATGTACGGTAGAACTGAGAAAGACTCTTTTATTTTTGAAGTATTTTTTTCAGTGATTAATGACGTCACTCAACTCCTCTGAACATGATAATTGTAGCAAATACTTAGATAGATACAGATCTTTCGACTTTATGCAACACCTTGTACCAAGGTATCGGACGGAGGCAGGAAAAATTTGTTATAAGGAAAACGAACGTTAGGATTAGGTAAACGAACTGTTATTAATAGTTATTTATAGATAACTGTAACGTCAGCGGTAATCTAGATTAGGACTTTGATTTTTTTACCTCTGGAAAAATACATAACTAATAAACATTAGATTCGTGGACCCTCCTGCGATTTTACTTTTTTCAGATAAACATAATAATAATTCAATAAAGAAAATCACTATCATCAGCCACATGAGGTCCACTGCTGGAAGTGGGCCTCCCCAAAAGATTTTCACAATCAATTGGGGGGAAATGCGAACAAACATATAAAAATGCATAATCTTTTCTTTATTCAGTTGTATATGATAAATTTTAAACCTTCGTATTTTACATTTCATCGACTTAAGATGTAAACCAGAAAAAACAAAAAGAAATCATATGTAAGCTTTATTTTGTCAGTAATATTAACTTCTTTAAAAGAAAAAAAAAGACCATATTAAATAGCGTCATACAATACCACGGCCATCTACAAATAGCAATACTAGGTAAGTACCTCGTATTGCCTCTAAAAGTCTTGATGAGTTGCTTCGACTTTTAATTTATTACCATAAATGGTGAAGTCTAACAGATTGACACGCAGTTGTCGCAGTTTACCATGCATAAGTACGCAAACGCACGTCCATAATATTTAGACCCGTATCCTTTAGCTCCTCTCAAGCACAAATCTCTCCTCAAGTAACTAACAAGGAAAGAAAGAAGATGGATGAAGAAAATTGACGGCGATGTAATGTTAAGAAATACCAATAACTTAAAGAAAAAAGAACCAGTAGATTCAATCAGTAAAATTTGACATAATATACCTATGTGGTTTTCTCATGGATGCCATTGTCGGAACTGAACCAAAATATGGGACCAAACGGGAAGCACCAGCTTTCAAATAAATAAAAAAAACATTCAAATCGGTTCACCCAGGCGAAGTTCCGAGGTGACATACGTAAAAAAACATACAGACGAATTGAGAACCTCCTCCTTTTTTGAAGTTGGTTAAAAACGACGTTTGTCTCGCTTTCATCGTGTTTGTGTAAAACAGATAAACTCTGCAACAATACTGACTCCAGTGAGGAAGAAGAGAACCTTTGGGGAGGTTATCAGGTCACAGGTCAGTTTTGGCCTGATTACGCCGAAAAACTGTATTTGTTACGTATCACATTTTGAAAATCTGCTTGACCGTCGTTTACTTTGTCTACCTATTAGAATAAATACTGCTGATATTATTTCTTAGTCTACTTTATGTGTTAATTAACTTAATATTACCTTTAGTTTATCCCACTACCGTGGGAGTGTGGGTATCAATTTTAGCCTACGGTTATTCTAATGTGTAAGCTATATTATTGTAAAGTTTAATTAAAATTCGTTTATTACTCTTCGAAAACATCCATCCATATCATCTTTCGATAACGGACTCTGACGTAGAGGTGATTATAAATACACTTAATTACCGAGATTGCAGGTGAAAAATTTACTATTAGGTGATATACTAATTATTCACCACCAAGCTAACTGTGACCTAGACGGCATCAATCTAAAACAGACATCATCAATTTTTTTAAAGTGTACCTAAGTAGTGCATAATCTATGCTCCACTGAAGAAAAAATGTGATGGCAAAGCTTAAAAAGCGAACTACGAAGAGATTACAATAATAGTGTGTACTGGATAACACTAACAATGTCCACTCGTGACAAAACCGCTGATTAAAAGAAGACAAGTGTATGCTTATAGGACATTAGCTTACATTGACTTGTCGTGGACTTCGACCACCCTAAGGCAGCATGCGTGCCGTCATCACATCAGTGTGATAACAATTAGCTTATGATAGGTTGCATCACGTACAGGAGGCTGTAAACAACTCAGCGTTTATAGTACTAGTTTCTATTATGATATCGTTCCTTGGGGACATAACCTTTATTCCATTTACATAGACACTTCTAGGCAACTGATACTAATTCTCATTCTCTCAGAAGCCTAGTGTACTGATTAGTTTTGGAGTTTTTATGCCATCTGCGTCACTTTTAGTGTAGCTAATGTTAAAGGGTAACCATCACGTAGCGATGATGTGCTATAATGGACCAAACATACGTCTAAATACGGAAAAGAGAACCCAGCATCACGATCACTAAAGGTAGACCACCGCCGTAGAACCATTATATTAGTATCCGAAGCACACCTTCTTAGGTCGCAATGGAAGTAATACCTAGTGTGTTTGTTATTAGCAGCGGTTATATTGTACTGCAAATTGAAGAAGAGAAAGTATATTAAGCCTCTCATTTAACAGTAATTCGTAAAGCAACCGTGATACCGACGTCAACCTGCAATCATAGCACGAAACCGTAGCGGCAACGAGTGCGTCGGCGTCAACTCGCGCTCAACGTCTGCGCGCGCCTATCCGTTGACCGACCGCAGGGCCGCGCTACGTCATCGCCTCTCGGAGCGCAGTGTCCTTGCATTCTTGCCACTAATACTTCTGCATTACCGGGTCAACGACCTGCTACGCCCCTTAGCGCTTATGTGACGCCTACCTGCACGCATTTAGCCCGCCGAGACACGATCCGCCCGCGGACTGATCGCAACCGATGTGGTAAACTGACTGGATCCATAAGCAGCTGCGCG
The DNA here is from genome assembly GCA_012932125.1 of Conopomorpha cramerella. Classification (NCBI taxonomy): domain Eukaryota; kingdom Metazoa; phylum Arthropoda; class Insecta; order Lepidoptera; family Gracillariidae; genus Conopomorpha; species Conopomorpha cramerella. Next base: position 94,197 of record SJJU01000142.1, read on the forward strand.
AAAGGGTGCTGAATGCGCAAGCGCAACGCGTTAAATTGTTACACTATGCCACAATGCCGCTGTAACTTTTATTCCTATAGGTGTTTTACATTGATTTCCTATGATTTTGGTGTGCACTATTTATTTCTGTAAGTAAATGTAGAGTAGCTATACTTACATTAGTAGTTCATTAAATTTTATTTCTTGAACTATGTATATGACTCTACATTTTTAATCTCATCACGTAATAAACCGATCAATCATACCTACTTCAGCTTAAGCAAAAAATGGGAACAGTCGTGACTCTACATACACTATTAAAACACCACAATATGTCCATTGTTATACATTTTAAGAGAAACGAAATGCGTTTCGGTTATTCTGTTCCCCACTGTATCAAACGTGATATATTTCCAATAAGGTGCGAATATTTAGTAAGATTTTGCCTCGTTTCGTTTCATAATGGCAATTGCAATAATATGAACAATAAAGTGATTCACTCGGATAACGCCGGTGCTGGTTAATATAATTGTTGTGGAAAACCAAGCTTATTATCACTATTTATTATTGCAGTTAGACTAGGATCTTTTGGCGTATTGCTTAAAAGTTGGCACCACATTTAAGCCAATCGAGTCTTGTTTCGATACACAATCCTACTAATATTATAAACGTGAAAGCTTGTATGTGTGGATGGATGTTTGTTACTCTTTCACGACAGAAAGTACTGGACGGATTTTGATGAAACTCGACAGTATTGTAGCTTATAAACTAGAATAGCATATGGGCTATAAGGTATTTTGGTAAAACAACGTTTACCACGTCAGCTACCTCTAGTTATGAATAATATTATAACACTAAAAGCATAAAGAAACGATCTGAAATAAAAGAAGAAAGAAAGAAATACAAGAAATCGGTTCTGATAGCATCCGTTTTTTTCCAACCAAAGGATTCTTGACTGACTGTTCACAGACAGTTGGCCAAGTATCTGGTCTACCGTTGCGAGTCCCACATAACCCTGCCGTTGTCCCCGCCAGCGGTGGGATATCGATAACGGATTTCCCTACGATAAAAAAAAGAAAAGACTAAGGTTGAAAATCATATGCATGTTATTAGATATAAAGATTAATTTTGTACTTATTACAATATAACAACTCTGCCTTATTGTTGTTTTAGTCATAGGAATGTCACCAACATTGGTAGACCACTTTCTTGGCCAACCGTATCTCCTTCATGGTATTTTAGATTAGTAGAAAGGTAACAGTTTCCAAAGCACTAGAGCTATTGAGTCGTTAGATATATATACATATCGTTAGCAATGCCCAGCTTAGGGTTCAGTTTTAAACCATCCTGGAACCTATAGAATATAAATATAAACACAAATTAATTCCAATTAAACTACCGCATAATATATTCGTACAATTTGCCTATTGAAATTATAACTCTGAGGCTGATAGTTTGAATGCAAATCTATAAAGGTTCTGTTCCGTGCCCCGTTAGGGATTACGAAGGTGAGTTTATTGTAATGTTTCATTCAAATCGATCGAGCAGTTTAGGACTATGTTTACTAGACTCTCGTAGTTTGTATCGCTGGTATCTTAGCAGCAAACGATGTGCATTGCTGATTTCGTTACTTTCATTTCACTGTCGTCCCTAGTAAAAGAGCGATGCACATCGTTTGCCACTACGATGCCTCAGCGATGCAACTATGAGAGTCTAGTAAATAAAGTCCTAAACAGCTCAGCACCTTCATAATCCCTAACGGGGTGGGCACGAACTACGAGAGTGCAGCAAGCAGACTTGGTTCCCAGTTAAGTGGCAAACACATGTACGAAAGAATAGTACCTTTTTTTATCGTGGGGAAATCCGTTATGGATACCCCACCGCTAACGGGGACAGCGGCGGGGTTATGTGGGACTCGCACCCACTAAAACCCCACGGTGACCACTCCCGCGTTATTGCCGGGTCCCCTGGAACAGCCTATGCCACTACGTCCAAGGGTGGCCCCAGCCGCGCTAGGCCCTCGCGGATCGTCACCGAAAGAGTAGTACCTACAAATTATTTTTGGTGGGAGTGTAAATAGAACAACATCTTTGTGGTCCAAAGCAACCTCATCTGCACGCAATTCACCACGATCATTCACCATGTTGACAAACGGACGTAGTTCGCACTGGAGATTCGGGAGTCAGATCCTCGTTAGCAGGCAAACCTGTCCGTTCAAGCCGACAGTGCTACCAACCATCAAAGAAAAATAATAATTTCTATGTCACACACACACAGTATCTACGTAAATAATTAGAAAATAAGATTCCTAATACGTTCACGCTTCTTTTTTAATTTCAACATTATTATACACACATATTACGCCCGTTTCCCAGAGGAGTAGGCAGATACCACGGATTTAAATTGCAACAGATGAGAGAAAATGTTTAGATGTTTTACGAAACAGATCATCAAGTTTCTAAATGCTTATTTTGAACAATCAAACTGAACAGTCTATGTATTTCTTCCGCCTACCCACCTCTCTGGGAGATAGATACTAAACGTACTATGTCTAAAAGTACACAATATAAACGCTTGTCGGTAAATGATAATTTCCTATTGATACGTACACTCATAACCCATTAGTACCTACTCGCCCAGCATACATATGTCATAGCTGTTCCTGAACCCACAATCTATCTTAATGCAAGACGCGGCACTCGACAACAAAGCTACATTGCTCCTTCACCGCACCTCTTTTTGCGTCATATGTATGTATACAAAAATCTCTAATGTATGCCTGAAACGTGTAATTGCACGGTGACACAAGCGTCATGTAAATATTCTCGCTAGTCTGCTGTAAGCAAAGTACGAAATTTCTTTAAAAAAAAGAAGATTTTGCAGATTATTTTGTATCATCTAAAAAAACACAGTTATATATACATGTGAAAATAAATCGTGGTTAATACAAATTTTATTGCCAATAATTTTTAGGTCAATCAAAATCAAACGAGTCGCCATGAATAGTAATGATCTATTACGAATAAATGTATGCAGTTTAATCGCATTTCAATCATAAGCCGGCGAGCGTAGGGTGACAGTAAAGCTAGGCGATCATGTTTACAAACAAAAAGATCAACGAACGCCAAGTAGGTTAGCAGAAAAACTCGCGGTGCGCTGTCGCGGAGCCGCCGATGACAGCAGCGGGCGCCTGCACCGGCGCGCTGTTGCGCTGGCCACAGCTGCATTCTGCCCACTTCCAAAATACCAACGACCTCGATAACCCAATGTGCTAGCCACCACAGCTCGGGCGAAGCACTGTTACACACAATTCTAAAATTAAACCGTTCAAAGCCTCACTCAGGTCGACGAAGGTGAGAGTAGTCATCATGATTTATCTGACACAATTACCTCGTCTCGTACTTTGTAACAGTTCCTTAACAAATAGGCCGAGCGGTGACCATGGACGGTGATATCTCGTCTTATTGCGGTGCCGAGCCTACTCGTAATTTATGTCTCGAGGTATTTGAATGACTGCAATTATGCTCTAGCCTGCAGCTAATTCGAAAGAGCCATCTCAGTTAAGCAGTATAGTTATAGTGCATCGGTGAAATCGACGCCTTATCGCAATCTCCGCCCGGAAGAAAGTTCCTCGTTATTTGCATGGCATGCAACGAGAGCCGTCAGTGGCGGGCCGCCGCTGCCGGTGGCGTATCCCGCACTAGATGGCCTACATAGACACTATAGTTTATGGTCGTAGACCTATTTCCCCGAGTGCACTAACACGACTGTGGGCCCACGACTCGACACACTTCGCTCAATCCGAAAGTTTCTCTCGCTCCAATAGAAACTTACAATACAGCAACGACCTCAACATCCATCTACGCAGATTTCCCGAGCCTTCTCACACAGATTGTGACCCAAATAAGATGCATTATGAACGCGCCAGTGACAATACAGTATCTCTAATTACGCACTACCGGAGAAAACCTCCAACGCGACGTTTGCACTTCAATTAACAGTCCTAAAAGTGAGATCTTTCAATTGAAACCAGTAATTAATCGACCTCAAAATAGCTTAGCTTCAATGACAGCATCAACTCGATTTCATCGCAGAAAATAGGGGACGAGAAAAACTTGCACTCGTGTTACGAGAAAGCGCAGGCATTTCACCATAAAGACTAGAAAGTGTACATAGGAAGAAAGTGAAAAAGTGGAACTAGAAAAATCTGAAAGAAAACTCATCACTTTGGAGTGGTGCGGCGGTTGAGACAATGCCGGTTTGGAGACTCTAATGTTTCCAGATTTCTACCGCACCGGTTTCAACAGTTTTTGTTTGGAGAAAGATGGTGCAAGCATACTGCATCTTTCCTATATTGTTTGCGGAGTAACTTCTTGAATCAATACTCATTTTACTTTCTTTTCCGTTCGCTTTTACTTATTTATGTGTCTAGCATGGCTAGGTTTTCTAACATAACGACAATGATTGGAACATAAGAATGGGAATTTACAGTCACTGTACTGTTGTCACTTATTCTGAAGGCAAGGAATATACTAACCCAAACTTAAGAATTCACCGACTCCGAAGCTGAAAATTAAAAAATGCATAACAAATAAAGTAGAGTCAGATGTAAGAACACGTTTCCAGCGGTAAACTAAAATGTCAATGTGCATGAATTTATTCGGTTTTAATTTAAAATAAAATATTAAGATTAATTTATCGCCGCAGATTCCTCTTTACCGTTTACGGACCAGAAAGTGAAAAAACTATATCACATGCACACGTTAGCGTATCACGCACACCGCATGCCACTGCGACATCTCCTTGGCACACTACAGTACGCTCGACGCAACTTGGCACCTATTTATGTATATTAACAGTTGATCTCTCCCGAATATTTGAAATCGTACCGACCACGTTGATTCTTGTCGAGAAAACTTGTGCTTCCATTACGTACACTGCGTATTGATATGCCAACATTTACTGCACGCACTTCATGCAATTTTCCACTGCGCTGCCAACTTGATGTGACAAATGTATTAGAAGAGATAGCAACATGCGTTCCTCAGTCAGTTTGATGTATTAATGAAAACACATTGGTTTCTTGCCGTGTCAGTTCCGTTAAATTGTTCAAATGGCCGCATGCGATGTCTCTCGTAGGTAAGTGAATAACAAATGGACGGACCGTCTGCGTTTTAAGTTTGTTTAGTAGCTACATACCTAATATAGTAAGTAAGTAAGTAATCTTCGGTACAATACGGCAATGCAGTTTAGCTTATGAATAGAGCTGAATGTATATAAATTAGCTGCTCTCACCGCACTTCCCTAGGTACTAGGTAGTCCGTGCTGGACTGGGACGTAAAAAGAATCACCTGTCACCAATACCATTACTATTTCTTAATTTAAATCCGAAATATTAGGCTAGGTCACTGAGACCTAGAAGTTGCGGGAGGTAAGGGAGGACGAAGGAGCAACTGCTTCTTCCCCAAAGTAGGTATAGAACAGGTCCAACAAAACGGGACAAGAACTGAAAACAACAAACCTCCGGTTTTAGTTTTCTACAGCTTGTAGAGGATATTAGGAATTCAGGTTGGTAGTAAGTTTTACCTAAGTTAAATCCACCAAGCTCCATATAGCTGTGGGGTACATATGGTCTTACTATAAAGGATTTCGATTTTCCTTATCTCTTGCGTGTTTACCTGGTTTCACGTTTTCATTACAATATGTAGGTACGAGCTGAAATTTACAGCTAACATAACAAAATTTCACTACGCACAAAATTTTCGTCGGACATGTCATACTAATTGTATGTACTGCCACTTTCCTGCGCGCAATGTACATACATACAATCCGTCCCGCGAATTGTCAGTGCCTTAGCGTTACAACTCCGCGGTAGGGCGTACGTGATCATCGTGTGGGAAAGCTGAGTGACATCGAGAGAAAGAGTGCATCGGCATTTCACCGTGCGGGGGTCAACGGCCACGAGCGTTCGGCGTACTGTCACTGATTGTGGCCCAATTTGCGTATGTGGGTCTAGGCCGAGGGTCGTCGACCCGCTTGGCACACTTACCGAGGCGCGGGCGCATGGCGCGAGAGCTTTGTGCGAGCCTGCGCGAGTGCGGGGGCCGGGGGGGGGCTCGGGTGCCTACGGAAACGATGGTACAACCGCACAGCACAACTAGTCGCTCTCATGCTACCGTAGTTGGTACTTAAAGCGATTCTGTTTCGCGGATGTGAACGATAATAACTTTTACTGCTTAGATGAAAGTTTAATTATATTTCAGTTAGTTTAGGTCCAGGTTACTGGCGTTTGGAATTGTAGGTTTAAGATCGCACCTGGGTGAACGGAAGTTCTGTGGTGCTTAGACGCATCGCGGCAGTTCTCATCTGATAGGTTTTAATTGCATGAGTGATATTAAAATGCTCTATGAGCAATAATTGTCGGTCGGCATGGACTAATGGTCAGGGCATCTGCCTGTAGGAGGACGGTCGCAGGTTCTATTCCCGCCACGGACATAATGCTTTAGTGATGAGCTGAGGCATTTGTTGTGTGCGTCTGGATGTTTTATTTATCTATGTATTTAAGGTATTTATGTAAGTATATCAGTCTCTGGTACCCATAGTGCAGGGTATCCTAGTTTGGGGTCTGGTGACCATGTGCAAAAATGTCCTGCATAATTATTTATTATTATTTAATTGTTTTTCATCATACCCACGAATTGTTTGAGCCAATGATGAATGGATACTCCATTCGTTAAAACTATCAATATTATGATATTGAATATTGATAGTGCTATTGCAATTTAAAACAATGTCTATGTTGATGTTGTACGATACGAGCTACAAATTAATGATTACGATCTAGGTATAAGTACATACAGTACCTATAAATGTGGTGTCCTCAAAGTGACACATGGCTACTTTTAACCTGATCATTGGTACGTACTAATTGCCCTCTACAACGCAAACGGTAATTCTTATAATCAATTTGGATTAATACACTGATGAGCAAGCATGAATTATACCAACTACGCTCTAAACGAACGCAGCAATCTATATAACAATAGTGTTGATGAATACCTACTATTACAGTCATACATTACGTACTTTTTCGTTCTTTGTCGTTATGTGATTCACATCTAGGGGACTGTGATGCAAATAATGATACCAGATAAATACATGTCCGGTGGTTGGGGTGTATTTCCCTCAAAAGCAGAATACGATATATAATTACGTACGAATATGTAATTACATAAGAAGCATTACACTGTTGGCCCCGTGCAAAATAAGCCCCTTGTTTAGCCGTAAAACGGATTTAATATTTTCTAATTTTACCATTGTATTTTTCTGTCCTTAGATCATAAATCATAAATAACTCCGAGACTTCCGCTTTCCTTTCCCCGGAAATACAAGTTGTATATTAAATGTGAGAGATGGGACAGGAAAGTTCTCGACCACCAATGATGCCGAACCAACGATAGGATACCTTGTTTTCTTCGAAAATCATGTATGACATCGACCATTCTATAGTCGACTATCGGTCGGCATACAACTGCTCAGGATGTGGAAATCGTACCCTTTGCTAGACGCCAGACTTTGGAGCAACAGCCTAAAAGCAATGAATGTAGAGCACATTAATCATGAAGGATGGAGCATGCCCAATGGACATCCAGTACTCTAATATAACACTAAACATTACACTGATTCACAACACAGAACATAGAATAAAAATCGCGAGCTCAGTCCGTTCGCAACGGCGGTCGAGCGCGAAGCAGAATGAAAAAGAAAAAGAAGAATAAATATATAAATATGCCACCGGGACATTTTCTTTTACACACGGTCACCTGACCCCAAACTAGGATGTACTGTGGGTGCCAGAGACGGATACATTTACAATACATCAATACTTTTAAATACATACATAGATAAATAAAACACCCAGACGCACACAACAAATGCATCAGCTCATCACTAAAGCATTATGTCCGTGGCGGGAATCGAACCCGCGACCGTCGTCCTAGAGGCAGATGTCCTGACCACTAGTCCATGCCAGTATGGCAGTATAATGTTCTACTTATCAGGTAAACTATTTTTTTACCTAATTAGGCTTTGTATGAGGATTGATAAAAAATAATCACCATAGTAGTTCACATTGACGTGCCCAATAACGTTTCTAACACCATTGCTCGGGGTCCTTTTACACTCTGTATATATACGTATATGTATGTATACGTGACGTATGTGTATGTACACGTACGTCACGCCTGTCTGCTAGAGGGGTAGGCAGATCACCACGCGGTCTATCTATACGAACGAACTAAGAGTTTTAACTTTTTATGAATACGGCGGCGGTAAAGACCTGAAATCTAGATTTTAATTATTGGACTATTATATACAAAGTAACAAAATGGAAGCCTTGGCAAGTGGGGTACCCACTGTTTAAAATAATTATTTTTGTGTTATTTTGATGTATAAGTATTATAAACTTTCATTAAAATTCAGCACAAATTAAAACTTTCGCATTCGCATTATACTAAAATATTAAAACTAATATACCTAAACAATTTAAGTACTTCGTAGCTTTTATGACGAGAGAGAAGTTAATAGCTGCACGTAGATAATGTTTAAACAATGTTTTGAGCTCTGTATCGGATTTAGCACAATGACATACAAATATTTATAGATCTCTTCGCCACCTGATAATCCAGCTACAATTCTAAAACACAAAATCTTTTGCTTCGTCATACTTTCATCAACACGTAATATTATTTGGCAAATATTACAGGCGTATCTCGGACAAGTCCATTGCTGTCCAGAATAAAACTGCGTGAAGCTGCCGAAAAATGGCCTTCACCAATTTATCAATCATAGCTCAACAAAGTTAAATCTTATCACTTTTGACTCATTACAAAGTGGGTCAGGGGGAATTCGCTTTGCCTTTTGTGTCCCAATTATTACCACTCGTGCATAAAATGTACAGGGAGCAAGGTTGAAGTAAGTAGACCATGGACATCTACTTCGGAAGAAATAGCACGACTACAGCATTGATTGACAATTTCGCGTCTTATTCGAACTAGTCTATTCCTAACTGTGTAAGTGTGATCATTATACATTCTGAAAATATAGGGAGTTGCATTAATTTTGTTCACACGTTTTTTTAATAACAATACATTTATTTTCTTCAGATAACAAATGACGAATAATAAAAAAACCTGGTACAGTAACAATTAGAGATACTTTACAATGAAGGCTGGAGCCTGAACTTGGTAACCATGTAATATAGGACTCCAGCCCTCCACCAAAATGTTATTAACCAAATCTACTGATAAATGGTATTAAGTAAAATATTGATACACTTCCCGTCTTTTAGTCCCAAAGCAAGGTAGGTAGGCACTTGCTAAGCAAATGCACACTAAGCTAGTTCACTAAGCTAGCATAATTGGTACCTACTAATAATAAGTACCTAAGTAATGTTTAACTCTGTCAAACGACTCAAAGATATTTCTTCGTGCATAACAAGCCCTCCAAAATGAAACGCACTGTAAGCAAGAAACGATACAATGTGCGGTTCGCCTCTAGAGGAGACATCCTCAACCACTGAACTCCGAGCTTAGTAGTTTTGCGGAATTTTAAATTATTATCATTAATAGTAAAGCAAGAAATTTAGTCTATTCCTATTCCTAATTAAGCTGAATTGAACAGTTTTTATTTTCGAATACTGAATATGATAACATTCGTCCATAACTTAGTTACTTAGATGTTTCAAAAAGAGCATGTGAAAACCGACTAACATTTTGAATGCTTAGTACCTTGCGCTGGTAGGTTCGCTGGTTTTCGAGCAGGTGTTTGTATAGTATATGCCTCTAGGCGATAGAGATACGCCCGTAGGTACGCGCCACGTTAGTAAACGTAGTTCTCCCAAACCAAACAATATTCAAGAACCTATAAGCCAAAACGCGTCATGCGTAAAGAATGTAGCCAATTATAGGTTGCTTGGCATATCATTCAAAAATAATTCCGCTGCAGAACCGTCAAAACACTTTTGAATTTAAACCTAATTCAATTGAAAAATGGTTCGAATAAAAATAACAGATCGTTCCGAGAACCCCGCTGCAGCGCGCCCGCCGCCGTCCTAATCGCATATTTTGTGAAGGGCCTAAAGGTAACTAATGTAGGTAGATGGCAAATGGCTGAAAATAACTTACCTCCCCGCTTGACAAAAGATGTAAAATATGTCATGATTATCAATCTTCTTCTGTTGTGTGTGTGTTTGTTAGCAAAGCTTTTTAACATTGCAAGGTTTTTGGGTTCTTTGTCGGTGGCTATACCTAACTTGTTTGCATCCCTTAACAGGACAGTGTTGGATTTGTTCGGAATATAAAGTTGAGCCTCATTAAAATGCATATTAAAGATGTTGTTAATATGGTACTTTGATTTAAAACTGTTAAGTTACTACCTAAACTATAAGTACCATTTTAATTATAATGGTCACGTATGTTCATATTACAACCCCGTTACCAATAAATGCGTTGTAACTTATACCAAAGTTATTACAGCTATACTGAAACTGGTTACTTCGTATTTGACATACAACTGACAATTTAAGTTTAGCTTGGTATAATGTCGGAACAGATAAACCGCGTTGGTATGGCCGATAAAGTTTAACCAAAGCACACTAACCCTTTTCACGAGCTCGAACATAAAACGTTCATTCACGTTTATCAATATTAATTGTCCGTGTATACTCTGTACCTATTTAAAAAGTTCTAGGTAAAACGAGTACGCTTGCAAAAAAATATCTGAAACTCGATCGCAATGTACCTACATTTTTTTTTCTCAGTGAAATGTAAAAAGGTTAATTTCCTCAGCACACTCCCGCCAAAGCAACGTGCACCTTGCTTTAAAAGATCGCGCGTCACCTTTCATTCAACCCTCTAAAGGGCACGCGGCTCATCGAAAAGGCATGCGTGAGTCATCAACTCAGGCTATTTATAGCCACTCCCAGATACATTGTATCTCATCACATTCTACGCACTAAGCAACTTATTATGGCAAAACAAATGTTTGCCGGGACAGCTAGTCATGTTATAAAAAAGAGCTTATACAGAAATCTAAAACATAAATTATAAACACGCGGCGCGTTCATTTCCTCAGCCGGTAAGACTGCATCATTTCTGGTGAGGAAAGCTTGCCTCGCCGCTTAGGGAAACCTGGCGCATACTCGCTCCGTGGAAACTAGGCCAAACCACCTCTGCTTCCCTAGGTAAAAGTACTTTCTTCAAGCCACACCGGCGCTTTCGGAAACACACAAGCGAATTTTCTATCTAGTGAACCTATAACCTTACCTTGTGGGATGTGACATAAGGTCCATTATAGGGTAATTCTGTTCCGTCAATAAGTATTATACCGTCATGGAGGTAGTGATAATTGGGAATTTGTTAATTTTTTGTTTATATAATATATTAGTAGAAACATGAGTAAGGGCACATTAATATGATACCATTTTCTTGCATGCGGTATGTTTACCATAAAACTGAAGTTGCAAGTTACTTATGAATGATCAATGTTCACCGAGCGTATATAAAAATATTCCCAACGTCGTGGTTTCCAAAACTTACTTCCTTCCGTCAAAAATAAATGTTCCCTTTAGATTCAATGTCACAACCGTTGTACCTAAATATTTGTGACAGGATTAAAAACTCGATTAACCCTTTCCAGGAAAGTAAATGGCAATAGCCTTTAAAGCAATAAAAAAATCTATTGTGTCTATCTTACTGCCCTTCGATTTGTTAAACTACTGATTAACTCTTGTAAGATAAAGAATTGCCCTACACAGTGCCCTAGCTTCGGCCGACGACTTGTCATCGTGGAATATATTCTATTGCTATGTTTACAGCGATTCTAAGAACACTCAATCGATACAAGTATCGTGTCGTGTCGTATCATTAAAGGCGTGGGAAGTGGCACGCTACTATTGCGGTGTAAGTACGTATTTTTGTATGGTATATTAGAGATCAACTTTTTGCAATGGCTCTGGCTGATTTGAGATATCATCGCCATCCATTTATCTCACGCCACACTGAGTCATCGACGTGTAAAGTTCTTGTAGCTAGGCGGGTCTAGTTTTGCGTGGATTGTATTGCCTATTTGTTTATTCAATAGCTATTATAGTGGGAAATTATTGGTGTCCCATAATCTGTTGGCAGTTTAAAGCGGTCGGTTGTTTTATTTTCACTCATATTTTAACTTTTTTTCTCCAACCGATCGTCGACAACCGATTTGGTCGAGTCGTTCCATTTCTGTCGTATTAGAGTCGCGAGCTTTAGAGATAATCTATGACATTCAATACATATTGTGTATTTCTGTTTACATCCGTATATATGCACTTTAAAATATATATACAGTACAATGCCAACACGCAAACGAGAGATAGGCTTGTCTGTAACCTGCTCTAGTAACAGTTGATTTAATAATCAACCTAATACATAATCCTAATACTTAGTCCATGTCACAATGTTAGTTACCGTACTCCTCAGAAACGGCTTTACCGATTTTTACCAACTTTTATATGCATAATTATTCAGTAGGTCTGAGAATCGGCTACTATTTATTTTTTATTCATCTACCAGTTTTTCTCCCAATACACGGGGTACAAAGGCAACTTATTACGGCAAAACAAATGTTTGCCGGGGCAGCTAGTTATTTATAAATTCAAGTGGCATTGCATATATTGTTCGAAACGCTACAAGTGTACGTAGATACTGAACTCGCAAAAATATCAACAGGGTCGATAGATAACCTGTACCTACACTAAATCTGTGGCTATAAATTGCACCTTCCGCAATGATAACAAGCTTAGTAAATAAGTGCTTTATTAAGGTTTATTGCTGCATAAACACTGATATTGACGACGGAGTCACAAATAACACCGTTTTGTCTAGATTGGATAAAGCTTAGGTCACACAGAATAAATCCCCATTCCGAATTGGCTAGCTCGTAGCTATTTTGACGTTTACCAAGTGGGTGTACCTATTGATATCACATTCAGGCAGTCACTGGCTCACAGTGCGTACCTATTTACTTTATTTTAAATGAAACACAATGTAGGTAGGTAACTAAGTTTTAAAATCTTGCTCTGTATGTAATTAGTTACATTATAAAACACTTTTCAATCGTTTATTATTAATTATACTGAACAATATTCATAATTAATTTAATGTTACATTGTAACTTCTCAACAAGCGAAATTTTAATTTCAACAGTTGTGTAATGTGCCAAAATGTCCATTCATTATTTCATTCATGTCAGTCATGTCATGTCCGTTGCCGTCAACTGCTGGACACAGGCCTCTCCTAGGTATTGTGCCTTCGTCTGTAAATGCGCCTCCTCTAACAGATCGCTGAAACAGTTTCGTTAAATCCTACGACTTTAGATTTCGTGACAAGTTACTTCACCAAAAGTACAACAAGCAGCTGTCTGTTTCAGGTCATTAAAAAAAAAACGGTTTCGGTTCCGGATCCAGTGTGTCTTGATCTTAACGTTGAAATCTTGAACTATGAAATTGGTGTTGCCATGGGAGTGTTCGTGATCGTGATTGATATTCGAATGGCGAAGACAATTAACTTATTATTGTTTAGGCGAAACTGTAGCTTTTTTGTCGGACACCTTGCTCCACCCCTATTTCAACAGAAGTTTTATACTAAAGTATTATTACTTAACCCTTACCTGCATGGTTACCTTATCCTTCTTAAATTATGTGGCCTGCATCATGAGAAAAAAATTTAAAGTGGTCTAAAGCCTAAACTGCGTTCATACGTATCAGTTGTACCATTGACAATAATTTAGAATAAAAAATCTGTAGATGGGACGGCTAGAAAAAAAGAAACTTCGAGTAAAATTATACTGATGTAGTATTACATCACTATGCAGCTAAGGGTTAATATTGATTTGCTGCGATTTTTTTAAATACTTCTGTCCTTAAAAATCATGACTCATCTTCATGTGAAATCAGTCCAATCGTCTATCCCTAGGTCAGGGATAGGGAAATAGGGATTAACTTTTATATACTGACATGACATAAACCCTGAGATGAGATAAAGCCTTAAAAGTTATAAGATCTATAGAGTCTCATGTTATGAGAATATTATTCAAAGTGGAATTATATAGGTACAAATAACCGGCAACAACCAAATACCACTAAAATCCAAAGTAGGATATTCGAAATGTAAATTAACCGTGCGTAATTGTTCGCCATAATCATCGATGGTAAAATTTATTGTCCAATTCTGGAGCATATAAATAAACGCCGGAAAGTAGGTTACCTACCGCTTCTGGGACTTTCATCACTATACGCTACACAAAGACGAACATATAACAATAATTGGCATCATCTGATCACGTAACACTACAAGAATATATTATTATTTTTATGATGATACCTGAGAAATGATTGCCGAAAGAAAGTTACAATTTTATATTGGGTAAATACCCAGTCGGCCGCTATTCAAGTAACAAAATAGAAAATAACGAAAACCGTCAGTGAAGATGCTATGTCAGTTCTGAGAAGTATACGGGAATTTACGCACTATAAAAATCACGATCATAAAGTTACGTAAGGCGTAATTGAACATAATTCACGGATCTCCCTAAAATAATGATTGCACGTGATTCTTTCACGTATTTTAAATCCGAAAGCTTGATCATAAGATATGGCTGCTTCCCTTCACACGATTCTGTGCAGTTTGTGATTTTAGTCTGCATGAAGGTACCAATGTTAAAAATAATTTCATTTAACTAAAAAAGTATGTTAAGAGCAGCACCCTAAGAATAGACCTGAAAGCCAGTTAAAATTTATTTAACGAATCATCATTGTTACATAAAAAGGTAGTACAGCTCAGATGTGGATCTATAACGTACCAAATAGGTGCCTGACAGAAAAAAAAATATACGACCACTCTTCGCTGCGAGTTCACGAAATTCGGCACTTTTATGTCTGGACGCAGACAATGGCTGCGTTCCCTTCGGTTGACCATAAAACACTCCTCATTGTTGACCGGCACATAAACATCGCGAGACGTCTGCACGTGTGTTAAAGAGGTCACAATGCTATACAGACGTCGTTGTCGACTTTCCAATTCACTGAACTGCTGCTCTGGGCATCAAACATCATATAGGTAACTACAGTTTTTTTTTCTCCTTTTGAAACTTCCGCTAATACCTAAGCTACCTGACTAAATATTAATGTATCATTCGGTTAACGTACTGCATTCGTTTAAGTAAGATCTGAAACAGTCGTCTATTTCTAGTCTAGTTGATCAATATAAGCAAATAACACAACATATGGTTGCATCAAAATATGCAGCCGGAGCATGCGCGCAGCACGCTGCGCAGGCGCCGCCGCCGCCCGCCGCCACCGAGCTGAGCAGGCTCTCGAGGCGAAATTCGCCTCTCTCGCCCACTGATCTACATTTCACCTCCAATATGGGTCAATAACTGCCCACGCAGCCCCTCCGAGCGCGGCCATTCACCTCACCACACCAAATCATTGTTCGCCAAATATAAACCGTATCCAAAGTTCAACGGCCCGAGGCTTGGTTGCTGACCATGCAGTTATGGATACTTCTCCGAAAGACACTCGAGCGGCGGCTGGCATCAGCGGAAGACGTGCCACTCAACACTCGCCCGCGCCGCAGACAAACACAGGCTTCGAATGACAGACACGGTGTGTAGGTGTTTGTACCTTCAAGATATTAATTGTGGGAATGCAAGCTTGATTACAATTTCTAGGAAGCTTTGTTTGCTATAGTAATTATATTTTTATGACTTCAAAGACTAAGAAGGGACTTATGTGACCATCTGATTATTGTACCTATTTATTTTTCTATTAAAGTTCCTTTTTTTGTTTTATCAAAATGAGTAATAGGTACTCACCAGAGCTTAAACGTTCTACCCAACCCAAGTAAGGCAAGAGAGAAAGATGATTCATAAGTTAATAATTTTACCTATTAACAAATTGGAGACGAATTGATAAAACAGATGATATTTCTATAACATTAAATTGATAATAGATTACAAAGAAATACGCCAGTACATTTTTGTTCTAATACCTACCAGAAAGGACCTAAATACTCTATACAACCTGAAACCGTTATTAAAACTGAAAAACAAACGACAATTACGAAAGTTAAAACAAATGACACAGTTTTGTGAAAATATACGAGTGTCAAGCAAGTTCGTGTGATATCCCACAAACAAACTAAAGAAAGTGGCGCGTGGAGAGCATGCGCCGGCGGCGGCGGCGGCGCAAGCGGCGGCTCCTATCCGCCCCGAAGTGTCACACTGAACTATTACATAAGGGCTAGTTGAACCAAGCAGCGTTTCAAGATTAATGCGAGCTTGCGTTATACATTATACAGCTATTTAAATCTCTAATCACGCATTTCGAAGGTACTTTGCGATAAGATCTATACAGTCTTTCTTACATGCGTATGCGCATAATAGGTACTCTCTAATACGCGCTCATTCTCCACACTACTATTTATAATTCAATACGATACGATATGGTCGAAAGAAACTGTACAACTCGTCTCTCTGTACCTACAAATCAATACGCCCTAAAACATCATGACGAGTGGAGTTACAAAAAAAATGTGAAGTAGACATTAGTTAATATAGAAAACATATGTGCTTTGCCTCTATAGTGCCTTCAGTTACGTTGTACTTCGTCATTAACTATCGTGAATTCCATAAGCATCAACGCTTTATATCTACAAACAATAAAATAACAATCGCGTCACAAAATGTTCAATGAGGAGATTTCTAATAAAATCAATATGTCAAAGATAATAAGAAACAAAAGAGATGCAACGACGTAGTCTACTAGCTTATGATTGTTCGTCTTCGCTGTCACACCTTTTGTGAGATTTTTTTAAACTAGGTAGGTACTCTAAATGACAAAGTGAAGTTCTGCAAATTTTCCAAAGAGGCTCTAAATGGCGGCACATGCACAAGTAGGCACAGATTGTGTCACAGAGCGTAAAATTATTACACGAGACTGTCAAAAATCCCGCTATATCGTCGAAAACCATGGAAGGTATAACAATAAACGAATAGAGCCCGATTGTTCAACAATCTACGCTCCGATTGACAATGAATCTGAATCAATGACACCCAGCCTGAGGTCAACTGATGGTATGGAAACTATAGCATGGAATCATGAGGAACAAGAAGAATACATAGAACACATGACAACACTTTTCAGTGGGTTCGTCCTTTTCATTTTCTAATAAGAGTGGAAGAGAGAAACTTGTTCCATAGAACAAAATGCAAGATGGCTGGCAGAAGCTGGATGCGAGAGGCCTATTTCCAGCAGAGGAAAAGTATGGGCTGATGACGAGAATAAAATGGGATATAATATCCTGAATATCAAACAAAACAGTTATTTATTGCACAGTTTGAACACCATCCTGCCTGATGTGGTCTACGTTGGTAACCTCAAAAACTCTGCATTCAATAATAAAGTAACGAGTAGTTTGATGCATTTCCTCCAATAGGCTACAGAAAGAATGGAAAGTTTATGTACGAGCAATGGATACGCACTAGCCAACGTTACCGTATAAGCCCAAATAGATAGGTACGTCATAATTATCAGGCTGGAACATTTGCTAAAAGTTAACATGACTCCAAATGTACCGTTCAATAAGAAAATATGAAACTAGAAAATATGATTACTATTTACCTACAAAGTATGTATAAGTATATACTCGTAGCATTCTTCAATAAAATTGTACAAAGTCGAGCTTAATACAAACTTTATTCTGGGTACCTTTTACAGCGGATCTTTACGACGATAAAGACATAAAACACATCCGCTGTATCATGTCCATTTATTAAGTAGCATCTATCTTCCTCAAGCCTTAAGCGGTGGTTTCCAAACGTCGAGGCAAGTTTATCAGTCTCTTGGCCCAGTAGGTACGTAAGGAGGTCGTCACAAGACTTTAGACTCGTATTCTGAAACAATATTCAGCACTCAATTGCCGCTTGAGTATAGTTTGTCTCGTTTACACAAACACGGTTAGAGTGGGACAAACGTCACTTGCGCAGAGATCTGTGCTTGAGGGAGTTCCAGAATACGGGTCTTATAGGACCGGCATTTTCTAGTTGAACCACCCACGGCCTGGACACTTTGCATACATCAGTCAACGGAGCCGATATAACGCGATTGGTTGATATGATAATTTAACCAGTTTGTTGTTCGTATTAAGGTTTCATGGAAATGTTTCAGAAGAAATAAGTAGGTATGTACATAATGTACATTATTGTTATAACAATAAGACATATAATTGTTCGCATGAAAGTAATATAAAAATGAATACTGAAGTGTAATAAAGGCAGAATACTTGTACTGTACTTATTATAACTTAAGTAAAGGTGCTTTTTGTCCCAATATATTACATTTGTACAATCATTAACCAGGTTGGAAACGTTTGCTTTTGTTTGTAAGTATTATACGTACCTACCTTAGTTTTAGAATGGTCAATATAATAATATACTGTTATATTTATACTACATTTTCAAAACTATTCATTAATTGAATTCTTCACACCATCATAAATGAAGCTCAATAAAGAATATGTACTTACTGAAAAATTCAGTTAAACTAGTTGGTTAACTACCAAAAAGCTTTTGCCGAACGTTTTGAACACTCGTTAGGTACTTATGAATTGTGAATTGCTATATAATTAATAATAGATTCATTTATAATACATTCCAGAACGTGCTGTCTCTCAAAATGTATCAAGTTTTTGTATGAGGCTGTTGTTGATATCAGGAATTTATTACTAACGTAAAAAATTATATTCCAGGAAATTTCATACAAGGTCACCTGACCCCAAACTAGGATACGCTGTACCTACTATGGGTGCCAGAGACTGCTATAATTCCATAAATATTGTTAAATACATACATAGATAAAACACCCAAACGCACACAACAAAATAAGTCTCAGCTCATCACTACAGCAGTATGTCGGGGTCGGAAATCGAACCCGCAAACGTCGGCTATTTTAACGAAGGACCATCTCAACTTTTGAATGTTAAAATTTTGAAGGAACGTAATACTGAAGTGTCAGAACCTTATGTCTCATATCACTACTTTTTTGACCGATGCATTATCATCTTTCATCATCATCAGCCCATATTTGTCCACTGCTGGACATAGGCCTCTCCAATTGCACGCCACTGTAATCTGTTTCAGTTTCTCGCATCCACCATCTTCCGTTGTCATAATCAAAGAATCTATTATAAAAAAACTAAACGGTAAAATTCCACTTACATTACAGTCACCAAGCGTGCACAGTTTTAGCAGGTAAATTCTTGAAAGTATTATAATAATAGAACCTGCATAATAGGTACACTAACATTTACTTTTCATTGGGAAAGAAAAAGTGGTTATCACCTGCTTCTTAAAGGTCCTGATGACCTTACAAGGGACAAAACTTCTGCTTCCCAAAACTGCCTTTTAAAGATAGGTACTTACAAAACCGGTTTTCAGCAGTTATCGAATTTTAGTACCTACATTATGTATCAATCGAGTGCTCACAAAGCGATCTACCCACCCATCTCACGACAAGAAGATATATTGTACGGTCAGCCAAGAAAATGGTCTACCACCTTAGTTCAAAAACAATATTAAGATTTACAAGGAGTCTGGCCACTTTTTCAAAAGAAATGTATGCATTTAGAATATACTTGTGGATTCAGACTGCTAACTATTTTGGTAGTGTGGATCCAACAATACCTTACTACGCAGTAAGGGACAGAAAATATTTAATACCCTTTCATGTTTTTTTTAAATATTTTTAGTCAATTTTGGATCGCTAGTCTTTCATCTGAGTTCTAATATCCTGAGAGGTTGACACTCATGAGAATATTATTAGATGAGAAAGTGTTTTTTTTCCTTGTCACATTATTATGAAAGTATTTGCAATGTATGAATGTACATGAAGCGAAATGGGTATGTCAGGGCCGTGACAAATGAAGATTCTGTAGTCTTGTCAGGGCCGCGACAAATGGAGATCTGTAGTCTCTACCTAGCCCTCTGGCAAACAGGCGTGAAGTGAACGTATGTATGTATGTAGTTGCAAAATTTATATTTTCTAGAGTTTATTTCGTTTTTAGATGTACACAGGACTACCATGAAAAATAATACGACGACTTTTATAGCAGACTGTACTACCTACACTACAGCAAGACAATATAGGTTGATCGCCAATTGTTTTACAATTGAACGAAATCCCCCGTGTTCCTATTCGGTTACATTCAACCGGACATAGTCGTGCGATGTAACACTTGATTGTTTGTTCTAAAACTGTACGTACGTATGTACATATAATGCAGAGTAGGTATATATAATAAACTAATTTTAAGCTTATTTTTACAATATTATCTCTCCCACTTTTCCTAGAGAAACACAAGGACGAACAAACGAATGTTGCTCAATAAGGTCTTGTTCTGTAGAAGAAATGGGAATTACCCTGTTTATTTATTTATTAATCAATACATAGTATAAAAAAGTCGCCTCCCGCTGTCTGTCCCTATGGATGCTTAAATATTTAAAAACTACGCAACGGATTTTAATGTGGTTTTCTTTAGAAGATAAAATGTTTCTTGAGGAAGGTTTATAGGTATAATACATGCATATTATGACAGAGAAACACTATTAATAATGTATATTGGCAAAACAACGTTTACCGGGTCAGCCAGTTTATAGTATAAAACAAAGTCGCCTCCCGCTGTCCGCCCCTGTGTATGCTTAGATCTTTAAAACTAGGCAACGAATTTTCATTAGGTTTTCTTTAGTGAAGGTCTATACCAAGAGTTTAAAAGAAGTCTTAGAAACGTTGTTGGGTTCGTCAATATGAACAACTTTTACTATGGCGACAATGCGGGGAAATGATAAAATGATTTTTCATCTCCTAACGAAGTCATCACGTTTAATAATCTATACTAATATTATAAAGAGGAAAGGTTTGTTTGTTTGTATTGAATAGGCTCCGAAACTACTGAACGGATTTTGTTGATTCTTACACTAAAAGAAAGCTACGTTTTTCCAAATGAACATAGGCTACTTTTTATCCCGAAATTCCAACGGGAACGGGAGGATGCGAGTAACATTGCGTGGCACAGCTAGTCATTATTATTGACGAACCCGTCAACGTATCTAAGACCAATGCTCGGTGTCCTTTTACACGCAGCATATATTATATGGATATAACAGCAGAGAAACACTGTAAATTATATATATTCGCAAAAAACGTTTGCTGGGTCAATTAGTTTATCTACACCAATATTATAAAGACGAAAGGTTTGAATTTAATAGGCTCCGAAACTACTGGACATATTTGAAAAATCTTTTACTGTTGGAAAGCTACAATATTCCTGAGTAAAATAGGCTATATTTTATCTTCAAATTCCCACGGAAACGACGAAACGCGCCTAACACAGCTATAATAAATAAGCGTTTGATCACCCTCGGGAGGATTAGATGTAAAGCGCGTTTTTTATGTTTAAGCACACTTGTCTATTAGGTACGTATTCACTAGTGACTAGCCGTGTGGTAATGGCGAATAGAATACATGTGTCGCCAATCCAGCCCACCTCACAGGGAGATGTCTTCGTCCAGAAATTGGATATCATGTGGCTGATGATGAGTGATTTGGAGACCCCTAAACTATACTACGCAGAAAACACAAACTCCGACAAGTCATTCCTCATCCTGGCGGTTCACAAGATGAAATTTGACGCAACCCGTTCGTCCGGTTCGGCTGCCTGTCCAGAAATAAATATAAATATTGCGAGATTAAAGATATAAATATTACATACACTCTCTTCTGACCCCAAATAAAGATACCCTGTATCTACTATGACATCTTACTTAAATACTTTCATTCAAGTACATGGGCTCAACCCCTGTCACGTTTCGTTAAAATAGGCTTGGTGAACCGTGGACATTTTCTTAGAAAGTACCTCTGCCTAGCCCGCTTTGGGATTAAAAGGCGTAAAAAATGTATTTTATTTTATTTTTTATACATAGGTATATAAAGGAAAGGCCTACGTCCAGCAGTGGACAAGTATGGGGTGATGATGATGATGATGAGGTATATAAATATTTTTAGATACATAGATAAACACCCAGACTCACACAGAAAATGCCTCAGCTCATAAGCATAAAGCATTAGGTATCTCATAGGCAAGAATCGAACCTACGACCGTCATTGGATAGCCAGATGTACAAGTTTTAGAAATCACGTAGCCACAATGTTACCAGCTAGTACTCAGCAAAGGCAATTAGTACGAACAAAAAAAATGTTTTATCGAAGAAAAGCATAGAATCTATAAATATACTGTTGAATGAAATATATTACTTATAGATATGTACTTAAGTATGAGCAAGATTATGACGGGACATGATATGAATTTTACAATAAATTGATAGGTATAAAAATCCTCATAATTAAAATTAAGTAGAAATGTAACATTATTTTTAGTGGGTACATTTAATAAGCAATGGTGGAGCACTCTAACTACAGTATTTTAGAGCACTAAGTAATTGTGCATTACGAGTACTATAATTTACTCTTAACGTATGTCTTCTTGCATGATTATCTGAATGCATCAAATGGTGTACAAAAAATATTATTTTTATAAAAAAATAAAATAAGGATAATAAAGCATCGACTAATTGTTTCAGTCAAAGTGCAGTTCCGTAAAAGCGGCGTCTGGGGCGAGCCGGCGCACGCGCAGGGCTAGAGCGCTAACAGCTGACGATATGGGAAATGTCGCTGCGGCCTCCACGCTCACAAACGGCCTTTGCAGTTTAGCGCGGACAACGACCCGCCTGGGTTCGATGACCGGAGTTGTATTAAGTTTTCACTTTCGTTCACAAAGGATAATAACTGTACCCGGGCGCCACGGCCCTACGTCACTTACCATCCCACTACGGGCAGTACCGCTCATTCTGCCCGACTACGCCGAAAAATGCTGGACTATTCGGCACGGGTCTAGGCAGCCTTGAACATAGTTCCCAGCGACGGCCCAGCCATCCTTGAGGTATGCCCCGTACCTAGCGCACCGCTCGTTCTCAGGTCGTTCGCTGAGTAGCGCACCGCCAACCTATGCCTAAAAGGTGGTTGCACTATTGATGAGCGGTGTCGTAACCTACGCCAAACCAGTGTGTCCTTTCTGTGTATTTTTGGGTAGGTAATTAGGTAATTTTTCCGAATGTGCTGGGGCGGAGGCGGAGTGCAGCGCGAGCGGGGGGTGCAGGTTTGACAGTGTTGCGCAACCGGCGGTCGTCGACACGCTTATGTCAGATGGTTACGTCACCAGCTGCTGGCGACAGCCCGCCGCCGATAGACGCTCCGCAACTATGTTTCGCACACCACGTGCCACCACCAGACCACTGATGCACTGGTGTCGTCTTAACAAACTCTTAGTAAAAGAACATGATAACACGTTAAATATTTTTTCTGTTCAGAGATCGTAAAGACTGACTAATTTGACTTCGATGACATGAAAGTACCTAGAACGCTGCTGTGTGAGACATTTAAAGT
Organism: Conopomorpha cramerella; assembly: GCA_012932125.1. Taxonomy (NCBI): domain Eukaryota; kingdom Metazoa; phylum Arthropoda; class Insecta; order Lepidoptera; family Gracillariidae; genus Conopomorpha; species Conopomorpha cramerella. The sequence goes on from SJJU01000142.1 coordinate 117,766, forward strand.
AAAAAAATAGTTCAATAAAAAAAAATATAAAACAATACCAGTAAGAATGTGTTTAACTAGGTATCTATTTACCGCGGTACGAAGACGCTACAAAAGGCTTGTTTGAAGTCGCCACAATAAAGGCTGTAGTGGCCTAGATCATGGACTATTGTTGACCAGTTTTACTGAACACAGAACTTACAATCAGTAAGAAAATTACCTAGCGCCTGCATTGTTGTGCCGAAATAACACAGCCAACAATCTCGTACCGCGCCCAAAACCATTAAAACCACTTAGCCGTGTTTAAACAAAGAATTTATCTGTTAAACAAACCGATGGTCATCACACATTGCAAAAGTCTATTATGCTAACAACCTTTCTTGAGGCGCTTAACTATAGTGAATTTCAAAATTATTCATTGTGCCTGTTTGTCTGTAGCAGATGTGCCCTGAAGGAGTGCGTTCAATTAGGAGAAGGGGCGGTTGCGTCAGCGAGCGTGGCAGAGAGCGGTGGTTCTACGGGCAAGGTTGCTGAGGTTCAATACACTAGCAATATGATACTAGTAACCGCAAGCCCTACCACCTGGTCTAAGACCCCGCCCTAGACTAGTATCTGCAAACATATCTACACGGTTTCGTCAACGTTTGAAATTATTAGGCGAGTTGAAATGGTTTTTTCCGGTCCCATGCAGAAATGCTGATTTCGTACCAGCGGATATCAAGATCACATCAAATTATAACAATTTAAATTAAGAATTAGTTGGACTACGGAGTTGCATAACCTAATACTCCCATCGCGTTTTTACAATAGGACAACCAGGAGAACGGCAAAACGTCATCCATACCAGGTGGATTTACCATTTACGTGAACCAAAAGCTTTGCGTCTACTTTCATAGTGCGAACCGCCAGGATGTGGAATGAATTGCCGGAGTCTGTGTTTCCTGCGAAGTACAGTCTGAAGGTCTTCAAGTCCCGGGTGAATAGGCACCTAATGAACAAGTGTGCTCCATCGTAGACCACATCGCTGCTTAACATCATGCGGGTAGTTGGTCAAACGCTTGAAAAAAATCTACATGTTGTACCGGAATTAGAATGTCATACTGACTTCGAATGCAGATAATATGCTGGAAACTCAAAGTTGACGTTATTTTCGCACATACTATACTAAAATAAATATTTATCCGTCTAAAACCAGATATTTCCGAAATGAATAAAGCTTCCAAAGCTTCTATTGAACCCACTAGAGATTATGTATGTGTTTTGAGATTATGCTAATATCAAAATGATAATAATACTAATATCAAAGACTTTCTCAAATTATCTAGGTGTCATTTTGTGTTTCTACAGTATTTGATATGGAACCTGTGAGACGCACGTTCACAGTTTATGCCTCTAACTAAAGGTATCGTTTTAAAGTATGCATTTTCGCAAATGTTAAGTACATAATTCTCTGGTGTTTTAGCGCTAAGTTTACGTGTAAATTTTAGTTGACTGTTTTGACTATTGCTAGATCGTTTTCTGCTTTAACATTCGTAAGCATAGCATTATCATAAAAGACGCCGATATCATAAAAACACATTATACATCTGAACGATTTTATCAAATTCTCTTAATATGACATTCCAAAGTGAATATTAGGTAGTTACAGATGAAAAAAAATATATGGAGTGAAACAGCCCCTTTCAGTTTCAGGTTTTCTTTTTAGGCTTTTTTCCAATCATAAATAAATGGATTTTAGCTAATGGCATCTTTGCTTCGGCGAAAATGGTCGATCAGTTTTGGCATGTAATTTTTAAAATTCATTATTACTTTCATCATGTCATAATAAGCGCATTTAAAATTCCAGATAAGATTATTGGAGGCTGCAAGTGAAAAAAAAAAGCTACGCACCGAGTGGTCACGCACTCCACCACACTTTGTAGAAAATGGCTTTTAACTTATTGGCCGGTGGTGACGTAAGAGCGATCAGGTCTTTTTTCGGTGCACGCAGATATACCTCCGCCACGCAACCTTCAAAAGAGAGAACGCTGGTTTCGTTGTTAACACGTCCAATGTACCAACACGTCCAATGTGGGTTTTAAACATTTCGAAATTTTTATAAATAATTTCGTCTTCGACCTTTATGTGCCACCACCGAATTCAAGCAAGAATTGTTATTCTTGAAGCACATCGGACGAAGTACCACTTATGAGTAGATAATATGTGCATTTCATGAGCATCGAGTGCCTACCTACTTTATTTTACGAGACAAGTAGGCAATCGTCTTGAGGCAGTTCACATGAAGTGAGGCAAAATTACAAGTTGAGCTTTACGCAGGAGGAATCTCTTAAAATTACAAGTTTGACACACACACGAGTGGCATACGTAAGGAGTTGTTTTAGCGTACTCCCCAAATATGTCGACACTGATCGTGTTGATGATAAGGAGGGAAATTGAGCAACAAACTGGTAACGCATCTGTTATCAGATTAAGAGGAGTTTGAGGTAACTTTAAGTAAAAACTACCCACATCTCTCCATAGGGTAGATGTAGTTAAGCCTATCGACGCATGCGGATGCGCATTTTTTCTTAAATTGTAACCCGTCACCAGAAAAAAAATATTGATGCACCCTCAGATGACTAAGATCGAACCTTTGGTAAATATTGAAACTTGGAAAAACACCTGAAACAACAGACATAGCTTGTCCTTACTAACGATTGATTAATAATTTTCCCACCCAGCTTTCCAGACTTAGCGTTAGCTCCAGAACTTTCATTTCTTCCTTCTTTAACTTGCATTGCCCAAGCGCTGAAAATGAGTTTCTTATCCAATGAGTGATCGACCCTGAAGTTTATGAGCACAGTTTCCTTGATAGTTTATAATACCTGAATAGTATTTATGATATGGAACAAGCCCTGCAATAATTAACTTCTAGAGAACGCTGGTCTCGTAAGTATATTAAAGTACGTCTGAGATGGAACTATGATACCATTAATGGTGGCATATATTGTGTATGTATGACCGGCCTAAGTAGTTTTCTCTTACAAAAGAGTTCCAAAAAGCGACATTAGCGCTGGCGCACGTCGTAATAAGATTTCGTCGTTCGCCTGCCGAATGAACCGTTAAATATTTACCATTTCTCCGTTCACTCCCTCGGTTATTCAGTTCGCTTGGAGCCGTAGAAAGCGTCACAGCATTATACAACAGATGTGCCAGTGGCCAGGGTTTCGTACTACCAGTGTTATGACTTGAGTTCGTCGACCTTACGTACCACTTATTGGTACTTGACTTCGAAAAATCTACGAGTAGCAAACAAAGACTTTGTATTCCGGTATACGAGGGAGAATTTACATTAGCAACAGAGTGAAAGAAGTTGAGAGATAGTTGTAGATTATATGGTTCAAAACTTGAGCTTCACCTACATGTGCACTGTGCATAACCGAAACAATTTAAATGTCCCACTGTAAGTGCACGGTGCAACGGGACAGTACGGAGCCTTTCACGCACACAATTCGGCAGGACTCCCTTCAGTACCCCCTCTCCCCCCCGCCCCTCCCTGACACCTTGCTGGTTTCAAGAGAAAGTAGCTAGCCTACGCAATGCTAGGGTCGATGACCGAACTCGATTAAAATTCTCATTTCTGACAAAAAGTGACACACAAACAGTGAGTGCATTTCATATTCTGTATGTGTGAGCAGTTTAATGCGTGAACGCAGGGCGACTTATTGCCGCGAGTCGGCCATGGTAACTGTGGGAATCTGCTGCGGTATTGAAAGTCGTATAGTAGTACTGAAACCGTAAGAATGTCCGTAATCACTTCGATCGAATGTTTATTAGGATTGATTTAGAGACACAACTTAGGATTATTATTTATTATGTTACGCAGCAAACGCGCTTAACAAACTGTTGTCATCTAGGGTGTCGTGATTTTGAAGACTAACTATGACACATTTCTTCCAAATATAGGCAAAAGTTGCCGCTAGTTTTCTAAAAAAACAAACATTTTATACCCTTAACCTCCCAATTCAATAAATAACCTGACTAGAAGTGCCCTTGGAGAAAGCACGTTGTCCTCAACCCCTTTTAAATTATCCCACTTTGTAACTTTAACGCAAATTTTTATAAGAAACTTTTCTAAGTAGGTACCTGCATTAAAATGTCCATATGATGTACTACCTAACTAACTAGGTAAGTTAACCAAATAATTACCCTAAATACCTACTAATACCAGGTAGGTAACCCAAAACAATATAGCGATAGTAATTTACTATGTAGAGCAGCGTATAAGCAGGTATGTATTTGGGCAGGTCTAGCGTCAAGATTGTTTCGGACTTTTAGTAATATAAGCGGTATTTTAAAGAACTATAAATAAAAAAAAAGGAAAATAGCTATTACAATCGCTAAATAACGCTATTTTCTATTTCTGTGGGTGTTTCTTTTTTATACACGGTATAATTAATTTATTGCTATTATTATAATACTGCTACTCCTTTACTAATGAACAAGGTTTAGGAATCTAGATAAAACACAGCATCCGTGGGTACCTACCTACGTATGTCGTGTTTTATATGTTTTAGATTTTTTTAATATAAATTGAAATTTTGAATGAAATTTAACATACACAGTATAGTATTGCATACACAGTAGTAGACAACACGAATAACGTTATTTTTCCTATATACATTTTAACAGTGTTCACATACTATATTACATGTATTTATGTATTACACATATACATTTCTCTATAATCACTATATCTATCTGTATGTATCTATGTAGTTTTAGAGACGCACATAGGGACAGACAGCGAGAGTTCTGATTGATAAGAAAAAGGATGTTTCAAACTCCTTTAGATCTGATCCAAAAGCAGGTGTTGCAAAGACTAAAAAGAGAATGCGGTAACAACATCTAGGGAAATTATAATTATTTCATATTTAAATCACTCTTATATTTTACCATCAACATAATTAGGTAAGGGTTTACGAGAATATTTCGCCCTAGAAATTAAAAATCCAGGTTTTTTTTTTAAATACACACCTCACGCCATATTTTCCCAAAGCGGGATAAACTCTGAGTCTCGCGTGACTCCATCAGCATTTTTTTAATGTCAGTACTACTTTTATATTGTAGTCTGATCTAAATAAGCAGAAGCCGTTAGTTATGTCAAGTGAATAAATAAATAATGGACAAGTGCGCTACATCGTAGACCACATCATTGTTTAACATCAGGCAGGATGGTGGTAAAACGTTTGTTTGCAGTGTTTTAAAAAAATAATTTCTAATATAGAAAAACGAATGAATAGGTATAACTCTAACAAAAACAATGTACCACCACCATATTATAACCTAAGTTTACGATCTAATTAAAAACTACATTAGGGACGTCATCTCGACAACATGAGCTCGACATCGCCCACAAACTAGCTTCGACGATTTCATCGATACATTGTCGTGGATTAGTTTCATGAATTAATACTTGAACCATGAGAGCCGGATACCAACAATGGCTTGTTAAAGAGGCTAACGTTAACGGTGCAGTATCAATGCTATAGGCCGGTTTTGAGAAAGTACTGAGCTACCACTACTAAGAAAGTACTCACTACGCGAGGTCAAGTGTTATTCCAAATTTGTGCAACCAAACCGACTCCGGCTTTCAAACTACTCATGGCATGTAACCCTTGTGCTTATAGGAATAAGGGCCACTTCCGGCCAGTCAAACATCACGAAAAAAAATGCCCACAAAAAATAACCGTAATAAGTTTGTAAGAGTCAAATAACAGCATAGTGGTCCAGTAGGCCACATAACAACGGTCCACCGATAGCTGCCAGCAACATCAATTTGTGTTTGCACTTGTTCTAAAGACGAAGTCACCATTCACCAATGAGTTTGGATAGATTAAGTGGTACAGTCAAGGTGCTTTATTTACACTTAGGTAAGTGACATTTGATCTGGCCGGGTTATCAATCACACAGCAATTTAACTGTCAGAACTCTTTATCTATGAAACTATAATTATGTACTCGATGCAGTTTTAAGTAGGTGGTTCGGTGCTAAGCGGAAGAGTACTTGCAGCTCGGGTTGTCCTTGACTGTACTTACTATGTTTACTTAAGGTATTCAATAATGATATGCCATTCGGACTACATACGTGCGCAAATATTATTTCAGGCTACAATTTTATGCATAAAATACCTATACTACTTTACAATGGTTGGGAGTAAATTCTTAACTGTGTCACAGCCATATTCCTAGGTACTGGTATTAAATATACGTTTATTCAATATTTTTATTTTATTAATATATACTTACATATCTATAATATACAAATTAACCGCTAATTGTGTTGCTAGGCGCAAAACTCGAGAACGGCTGGACCAAGTTCTCTAAATCTATTTTTTTGTTCTGATTATTAATGTAAGGAGAAGGTTCTTATGACAGAAAAAAATAATAAAATTGCACGACATGACAATTTCATGAAAATCTACAAAAAGAAACAATTAGTGAAAAAAATTACGTACGCCATAATTAGTGCATCCACATTATGCTATTGATAGTGTAAAAGCGATCTAGGTCTTATCGAGACATCTAAGATTTGGTAGGTACCTGTCTAAGTTATGAACTGAAGTTATTTTATGTGCATATTACGTGTAGGTACATAGTAAGTTTTTCGTTAATGCAAAAAATAATTTTTATTTTTTCTTCGAATGTAAAACAATCGATTTCATATTTGACCCTATTGCGATGCAGCAAGAGACTATGTTATATGGGATAGAATTACACAGATATTTATTGCAGGTGAATAGATATCACTTGCTTACTATTAATCATTGTAAGTATTGGCCAGCAGAAAATCGCCGCGTGAAACCAGCTTCTATTCAATATTCATAATGTTGTACGACAAACCAAACAGGACCTGCAGGGATTGCACGTGATAAATAAACATTGTATCGGCCACGTGCCACAACCAAGCCGGGCCGTCGTCATAGAAAATCGCATCTAACAAGGACAAATATGCAACAGTTCATTCAACTGTGCTAGGTATATTATTCCACCGGCGCACCGTGATGAAATTGACATCTTCATTTGCTTTTAACAAAACTAGCTGTGTCGAAATTTGGTCCACGTACAGACAGACATATTAAACTTCGCATGTCAAGGTGAGCTCCAAGCTTTTTGTGCGTGCCTTGTTCAGAGGTCGTGAGGCAAAACTGCGCCCAGTGTCACCTTTAAAATATTCGTCACCACAGCACATTTTGATGAAAATTATCACAGACTTTCGCTTTTCTATCAAAGCCTTCTAGGCCCTGTCTATTTTTTTTTGTTGCTGGCCGTAACTCCAAGAAGACATTGGTCGAAGATAGAGATTGAAAAGCATACTTATCGTGATGTGCATATGTAAAACATATGTCAAACGAGTAATTATTGCAAACCTGCAAAAAAACATTGCGAGGAATGAATAAGTATAGAGGTAATACCTGATACTTCAATCTGCTCCCTCGGGAACACGGGTGTATTCGTTTTGTATGGTTAGTATTAATCAGCTCTCCTGTGACTCTGCGAACGTTTTTACCAAAGAGAGTGCCTAAGAGAAAAGTACTGACATATTCCTACTAACAACAACCATTTACAACAGAATTCGGAGAAGTTCTTCATAAGAACTGCTTAAAACGAATAGCGAACGATTTAAACGCTTTTAAATCACAAAGCAATGTATACCTACATACGAATATAAATACGCGACATGTCCTCTATTTCAATATTTTACATAGTTTTTACAAACAATAGAATAATAACAGATAAAACACAGTTAGAAGTCAACCATAACCATATTGATAATTTAACTTGGCCCATTGTTGATGATCATATTGTCCGATAGATGAATAGAAAACATATTATCTTGACATCATCTCACAACAAAAAGCCCAGCGAAGAAATTCCCGTTGAGATATTGATTGGAAGCTGTTAAAGAATTTATCATGACCTCATCATGATCAATAAACAAACACGAATAACTGCACTTGTATTCATGACCATGTGAAACTGGTATATACTGGTAGACTTACACATAGATTTATCTGCAATTCGAATATTAATATTATGTAGAAAGCATATTGTTTCAAACCCATTAGCGTTGAGAGCATAAGAAATTAATAGCATCGGTAGTTTTAAATAAACCTACTTCTTAAAGATATAGCTATTGAGCTAAAGACAATAGCGGCTCAGTAAGTAGGTATTCCATTGTTAACGGAGTTTCAGCTGTGTGAACAAGTTGTGCCTAGCGAACAGCTGCGCCGAACGGTTCCTACGCCCTCCGCGCGAGCGTCATACGATGACTCGTCGGGTGGAGAGACCAGGACATACTTACACCAATTACATGCCTACATAAAAGACAAAGTAACTCTATAATCTCTAATGAGATGTAATAATAATAAAGCTTTCGAAGATGCTATGGTAGTTCTTGGTTACTTTTAGTCTCAGTTTTGGAGCTGTAGAGCATATTGAGAGTGATAAGCCAGCTCATCTCCCCAATCATCCTTCCGATATCCTGGATATCTTATGCCATGTCTTAGAATACCACTAATTCCAATAGTGTCAAATTCGTCTACCACCGCGTAGATATCACAATAATTACGTTTGCTATCTATTTCGCGTTTTGTCGTTTCAATAGAATGTCGTTCTGTATTATCAAGCAGCAATGTACGATTAACGTCACCCAATGAGCCGACAGTGAGAGACCATTGTGAAGCAATTTGAACTCAACAAACATGGGCCACAGGACGGTCACTGGCCCACTGAACGCACCAGGACTTTCGCTTTCCTCGGCGAACGAACTTAGGCCATTAATACAACGCTCACGGTTACACCATCGCATTCTACACGGTTTTGGGAACGTGCACGCAGTGGATCAGCATACTAATACCGGTTCATATTGTGTGTGATCGGTTCGCCCTCCCCGGATTTCTCTATCTATGCGACCCGCGCAAGTTGAGCTTTATGACTGATATGCTTTTGGCTTTTACTTAACTGAATAATTTTAGGCAAGTAACCACCTTCCCGCGTTAATACTCGAAACGGAATAAATTAGAAAATAGTATAGTACGGCGCATGAATTGCGAAGTTGGCAGGGATTGTTAGAATTAACCTGTCAAGTTGGTTCGGCGTTTAGAATTTTAAATAACTTTTTAAGAACATTTCACACTTGTCAGCTTTGTAGGTTGGTTATGTTGCAGAGGTACCATACTTAGTCAAAATAACATTTGTACATGCCTCTTTCAATGTAATGTGCCCAAGGTAAAATTATTTAAAACAGTTGCTTAAATTTTCCAGTAAAAAGAACAAGTACCTAATATATTTTTTTGCGGAAGTGGCATAGTGGTTTAATCACTTGCTTTGCAATCGGAAAGTTTTAGGTTCGATTTTACGGCTTTTCAATTCGATGTCCATTTCGCATCTAGTGTGATACACAGCGCTGTTGCACATAAACAACGTGAAGAAATCCGCATACCAGAAAGTGTGTGAAATCTATAACCGTTTAGGGATCACGTTGATAAGGAAGGCCGTCTCTGTACTTCCCTGTTCGATGTACAGGCTCTATTTGTATTTACGAAACATTAGTAAACCAAGCCAATTTGGAGATAAATATACGTTCACTCGGCGTAGCAAAATCCCTCACTTCAATTCCATAGTGAACTTCTTTTCGATGTTGCTTTTCCGTTGTGAGACGTGGAAAATTAAAAGGCATCTGTTGCCTTAGAATCACAACAACAACATCGATTGAAATGAAGTATGCAGCGCTAAACTTGAAAACCGATTAAAGCTCCAACTAAATAATTCACAGTCGTTTTGGGCTGACAGTTACCTTCTTAAATATGTAAATTAGGTAAGATTAAGGTAAACTACACTTAAATAGATTCTGGCTTATTGCCTAGGCTTTGCTTCCGCGGCAAAAATCAATCAAAGCCGCGACGCTTTTTCGAGAGGGCCGAGCGACGTCCTCTCATCTTCTCCATATCGGCACAGATATCGGTCTTATTTTAATGTGAAGATTATTACAGATACGTGCCTAACCCAGATCTACGTTAAAAACAAACTTAGCCACTACAAGTTATGATTAACCGTGTTAATAATGGCATGCCTCGTGTATTTAGGAGGGATTTCATCAATACCTACTAATATTATAAAGAAGAAATATTTCTATTGTTTATGTTTGTTAAGAATAAAATCGAAACTACCGGATGTGTTTCGACTGTTCTTTCACCATTAGCATGTTAACATAGGCTATATTTGTAATCTGAGTGTAAGATATACACAATAGTACAGGTCTTGGTGATAGACTGGGCCAGCCTCCTTTCCAAACCCCGACAGTTAGAAGGGAAAGACCCCTGACAATCAAGGTATCCCCCATAATCCTTGACATTCAGTTGTGGTAAAATCGAACCAGGGCCCATTTAGCCACAACTGCACTGCGGCATTTTAAAAGTAAGGTAAAATTAAAAAAAAACTAAAAGCACACTTCATGACTTTTATTCCCAAAGCGGTGTGGGGAGAGGCAATTGCTAAGCAAATACCCACGGTTCACGAAGCGTATTTAACCCAACGTGACAGAGGGTGAGCTCATCGCCGTTGCAGGGTTCACACACCTTATGATAAAGTAAAGCCGTCCGGCTGTAAAAAGGCTTCATGTTACTACGAATACAGTTACTGTTATCGATCCTGGATTTCCCTGAACCTGTCAATTGCCAAGTCCAAGTGCTTACAGGATTTACCGTGTATGATATAAATACTAAACGGGTATCGCTGTTTTTGTCAATACGTGACAATGATGTCAAAAGTTACTCACGTTATTTTTAGATAGCAGCTTTCCTACTAACTACTAATGTTATATAAATCCGATAAGGACCTTCCTCCTGTTGTTTTAATAATATCAAATGTACACAGGCAATGTTAGGCAATTTTTCACAGGAAACAATCTGAACGGATTTATGACGATTATTAGGTAGGATCCTTATCCTATTAGTTACCTTACCCTTAGTAGGCTGGATTAGGACACATTGTAGGCTATAGCTACGTATTTTAGGGTTCGGTTAAATACGCTGGTGAAGCAAATGCCCACGGTTCACCAGCTACCTCTTTCATTTGGGATTAAAAGGCGTGAAGTGTATTTTTTATATTATTTTATTATGAAATTTTTACTCACTTTTTTTAGGAATGAACAGGGACAAACAGTATTAATTTCAGACGTATCTGTTACACAAATTAGATTTGTTTACGACGCGTGCGAATAATTTTAAACGTGTTGTAAAATAAGGCAGACATTGATACTACCCACAGATATATAAAATCGTAGTCTTTGTCAATGTATATTTTGTAAGGTAAGGATAAGTACTTACGTAATGTTAGCCAACGCAAATGTAACTACGCAATTTATAATAAAATCAAACAAGTACAAGCATAGAACAACGCCAAAACCGCATAGCGTGCTGAGTTTACATGCAAATGGCAAATTAAGTTTGAAAATTGTTGCTCGGAGCAAATCACAGGCGCCTGCCCTCGTGTTGAATTGCCCATTCCTTGAGCTTAGGCGTTACCTGATAATATTGTGGATAGACAATATTTTCCAAGTTACCTATCTACATGGATGTATGTTATGTACGTACATCGAGTAAATGAGACACAATAGAAGTTACAGTCGGCCATTGTCAACAAAAGTGTTGAAAAGATGATTTATGAGATCCTATAGATTTTTCGCAACGCGGCAAGATTCATCGGTGATTTCATTAAGACCGTAATTGTAGTTATGTCCTACTTATCTAGAAAATATAGCACACCTAGGTGCTATATTTTTCTTCAGTGATAAGGTACCTTATGTTGATAAGGAAAATAAGTGCACGTTCTGCTGGGTAATAATATACCAGCCATAATAATACCCAGCTGAGATACCATTACCTAATGCTTATCTTTGTTTTTTTAGGATCTGCTAAACTAGACTTGAACTGCTGAAGTTATTGTTAAAGGCTAGTTAGAAAAGATCGGTAGTACTTATTTGTTTTTTAAACTTTCAACTTGATTAACCATAAAAAACTTAATGCTCCTAATCAATTGATACTGTTTATATTTGAAAAGGCCCAAAATATTGTGTCAGTTCAGTGCCCTACATAACTATTAAGTCGATATCTGCTTACTGTCGACGTCTGTCGGTAGACCTTTATACTGTTCTAAATTGATCTCATAGCGCCGAGGTTCGGTTGAGTAGGTATGCCGCAAAAAGTTCACACCTCTCATTACCACAGCGATCTGAAGCGAGCTCGTTGCAACCGCACGCTACGGCTAATTATACGCATATCTACGAATTCGCACCGCCGCCGACCGCCATTATTTGCGTTGTTTTGGTGCATTGTGAATCGTGCTGTTGTCGAACTTGGAGACAGTGTGTCGCGTACCTGTAAGAGCGGCAATCGTTACCAGCACTGGTTTGCATCGCCACGCATGCGCGGACGTCCAGCTGCGTCTGGTGAGGCAGGCGAATGAAGTGAGGAGGTGGCACCGCAGCAGGCGCCCCGCAACCCGCGCCGCGCGCCGTCCCCGCGCCCGCAGTCCACGCACCCGCCGCTGCGGAACCGCACGCTCACATCACCTCGCCATGGTGAGTCACGCTCGCTACGTCAACTAACTTTATGGCGTACGGCATGACACCAGTGTCGCCTGTCTCCAGCATCACGTCAGGAAAAACAACACAATCAGCAAACCACTAAACTATAAATCATGCCTTTGTTAATCAATGATCCGATTAGAGTAACTGTAGCGGACTGCGAGAAACCTTATCAATCGCAGACGCGAACGAATCAGATTACTTACCTCTTGCAGGACCAGGTACGTAACAATTTAGATCAGAAGGCATTTAACCAAATAAGTAAATCACTGAGCCGCTTTTACTTTACACACGTCTATAATTAGTGTTCAGCTTCTTTGCATTTTGTTACAGGTGATGGATCGTAATGTGCGCGAAGAGAACAAAAACGAGGAATGTTCATCAATATTTATCACCAATTTCCAAAATGGGGAGACCGTTAATTATTCCTTAGCCTTGCTAAAAGGTATAATAACAAGGGGATCGTCGAACACGGATGAAAAACTTGTATGCACCTACAAATGCAACAACGTACAAAAGAAAACTTACTGGCCTGTAAATAATGGAGAATTTAAAGTGTTAGTGGAGCTAAACAGAGGAGATAATGTCATCGAACTGGAGTATGTGGGACAGAAACCTCGAACGGTGCAGCTCGAATATTGTCCAAGAAAAACAAACCTTCGAGTAACACCAGTTTATATCGTATGTCAAGGGCATGATGGTTGTTTCCAATGTCCTCCGGAAATAGACAATTCGGTGGAGAGCGCCTGTTCACGAATAGCGATTGGTGCTAAGCTAATACAGTGTGTGACAGCAGAGAAATTGTCGGAGAGTGGCTTCGGAAGGAAAACATTTCAATTAGAGCATGAAGTGGACCCCAAAAGACCCGAATGTATTGTCTTCAAAAGCAGCCTAAATGTAAATAAAGCTAGAAAGATGAAACAATCAGAGCTGTGGACACATTTTGGCAGAGAACTTATGTTGTCCGATTTAGGCAGCAACGAAAGAAAATTTTTGGCTTTCATATCTTGCACTCGTTTTAAAGGCACTGATTTAGATAGAAACTTTACTCATGACGAAATTGTTTCGATGACTGAAGCCTATGCCGCTTTGGGAGGCGGTGGGTTAGCATTATTCGGTACAGCATGTCTATACACATGGCCTATTAATATAGAAGACGTTGTTTCCAAATTCTCTGATATTACCCCAGTCAACACCAAAAGATTTATGGATGACAGCGGATATCGAGGAACACTAGGCGGTTGTTTTGCGACAACACTCGGCTCAGTGTTCCATGAACTTGGCCACACATTTGACCTCGGACATACCAAAGACGGGATAATGGGAAGGGGTTTTGATAACATTGACAAAGTGTTTGTATTGTCTGACAAGCGAACGTCCAACATTAGAGACAGTATGAACAACTACAGTGGCAAACCTGTTCAGCATTCAACAGTATCATTTCAGCGAAACATCAGCGTCACTATGAATGTTGCAGAACCTCTGCGGGTGCTAGGACCCCGAAGCAAGACAACATTAGGAAACTTCGACTCTATGTCCAAATCTGACATCGTTAGAAGAAGTCCAAACGTAACGCCAGTTACCCGACCGTCGAGTGTGTATTCTAATATAACCAACAGACTTTCTGATTCAAAGAAGAATATCAATAGAATTAATGGAAATGATTCCATATACTGGACAAGAAACTGTGCAGTGTTCTTATCATATCATCGGTGGTTCAATAATGAATACGGTAGAGAAAGACAAGCAATAACAAGATATCTAAAATTTGATAAAAATAAAATGATGATCATATCAACGGCAGGAATTAGAATAGTGGAAGTAAGGGATGAAGATAGTGGGATGGTTCTTGATTCGTATGAATTCACAGATTTGTTACCTGAAAAAAGATTCCTTTTACCGTTTACATTTCCACCGAAAAGTAAAGTGCTCAACATTGTAGTGGAGGACGACCTTGGCAATGTGTTAAAACAATCATTTTCGTATTAGAGTGCAATGAAAATAATTCGAGTGATAGTGACAATAAAATAGTTTGTTTATTTCTGCATATTATCTTGTGATAAACTGACAACACTTGCAAAAATTATTCATGTGGCAACTAGAATTAAACGTCATTCCTGAAGGCAATAAACAAACAACAGCTGATCGTTGATAAGCGTAAACATTGCGTACAATATTGCTTGCCTGTTTTGAAATATTTCAAATATAAAATAAAAATGTACATACGTACTTACCTACCGCGATAAGTCCTTAATTTATCAAGATAAGCAGCTAAATGTTTGTTGGACAAAAAAATGGAGAGCGCATCGTCCACTGTGGAAAATAATATAATGTGCTATAAAAACTGGCGCAATTTCCCTTCTACTAATAGCGACACAATTAATATCGTCGAGTTTATAGAAAGAATTAGCAATTTGATCACAGTTGTAGGTGAGTTTATTCGTTCAATTACCTTATTATGTCTACATCTGGTCTACTACCCTATTTTTTATAAGGTTGAAACTCCTATGAATGTTATTAGACATTTAGGTTATTTTTTTGCTTGTCATAATATAACAATTTTCAATCTACCTACCTTGTTTTGGTGACTTTGAAAGTGTCATCAAATCTGATCAAATTCTTGGCCAATTACCTATACCAGAGGAATACCTTACTTGCTACATAATAATATTTATGTACTTCTACTTATAACTACCTTCTAATGATCTACTTAACTATACTTACCTACTGGTAAATAATAAAGTTACCTACTCTTAATGTAATACAATGGTGAATACCTGACTGTTTAAATTGATGGATGCCTTCACCAGGTGTTGTTTAAGTACCTACATGACTATTTGATACCTGACCTAAGCACACATTATTTTTATATAATCATCTATTTCTGCTTTTCAGATGGTTTGGGAAAGGTATTTGCCCCCGTCAAATATGACATGCAAGGAAATATTGATGTAAGTACCTACATGCTTAGTATGCTACATTTAACATGTAAGTATCTACAGAAGGATCTCTGTCATCCTAAGATACTGTCCACCCCCTATTGCGGTTATGGATGTTTGTAAGTCTCTACTTACTTACTTACTTATTTTATTTCATGGAACTTACATACTTCTCTAAGTATGTAAGTTCCATGAAATAAAATAAGTAAGTGATGAGTATAAGTAATCTCTGTTTACACAAAACCCCTCAGTTTGTATTGTTTGAACAGGTGTAAAAAATCTTCAAAACAAAATTCTCACAACCAAAGAGTATTCAATGAGATAGTTTCTGTCACAAAATTTAATTGTATTTATAATTCTGACTTTTCAGAAATTAAAGAAGGTATATAACTATGACGAAGATAGCTGCTTACTTGAACTAATGAGGCAAGAAATTGAAAATGGTACACCAATTGCTGCCGAGGGAGTCTTGTGGCTTAATCGGTGGGTCCCTAATCTTACTTTTATTACTTACGGATAAATAATGATGGATAATTAACATTAAAAACATAAATCATGTTTGGCATAATTTATTAAGGCAGGCTCTATAATAAATACTTTCTTATCTCTTGTAAATTATTGGCAATTTGCTATGACAAACCATTGCCTATTATGATGCAGTTTTCAGAATCACTAATATTATAAATTATGTTATTTCAGGGCCCTGCTTTTCTTTGAGCTCTTATTTCAAGAAATATTGGAATATGTTAAAAAAGGGGCTAATAGAGATGGATCAATTAAGAAAATGCTCAAGATTGCCTATGAAGGGTCGGTCAAGAAATACCACAACTGGGTTACACAAAAATTGTTCCATGTGAGTATTTTAGGAATCAGGAATAGGAAATGCTCTCAGTAATTCACATTATATTTAAATAACTATGTATATAGTCCTTTAGCTTTTAGAGTATACTTGACAGCCTATTGATCTTGTTCTATCATATTTTAGTTTACGTCACTTTTTAAACATCGCCAGAAAAGGACAGAAATACAAAATAACAGGCTGCTGAGTATATTCTAATAGTTTCTTCCTGGTTCTTCTGTCTAGTAAAAGAAATTAATTTGAACCAATATGTTATGTATATGACGTTATTAATCAGATAGTAACTCTTGCAAGCCCCATTACTATCTGTTAAGCTCCTTTATCTTAAGCTTTTTAATCTTTAAATTAGGTTACCTGGAAGAAATCCCTATGAGCGATAAGGTCGCCTTTTGCAATTTTTCCATTGTATTTTTTTACATTTTTAATGTACAGTGTGCAATAAAAATTATATTCATTAATTTATTAAATATGTTTACTTTTGTTTTTTAATCAAGCTTTGTCTTATACTACTGTATATCTGTTTGTAATAGCACTCAAAATTATGAAATAATCAACTTTTGATTTTATTTGATAAACTATAATTTAGTTTGTGACAAATATGCTATTTGTATTGAATAACAATTTATGCAATTTATGGTTGGTTGCATTCTTAGTTGACTTTTTATATTGAAAAAAATAATCCTCCATTATAATTTAATGCCCATCACAATATACAATATACCATTATCAATATATACTATGATCACAATATAGGCAAGCAACAGGTTCACTGCATATCAGATTGGATACCTCACTGTAGGAATGGATAGTTATCTATATCAGCTGTTTAACCCTTTAATGGGTTACATACCTAAATATAAATAATTATGATAATATAGCATTATTTCTGTACTTTACAGGTCATCAGTAATACGGCGCCATCTTTACACCAAATATTGAAGATATTTCAAGTTAACGGAGACACAACAGAGTTTGAAACCATTTTAGAAAGTTACAATGCAAGCCTACACAATATTAGAATTAAAATAGACAACTTTTTTCTTTTACACAATAATATATTTAATGCTGCTTAGGAATATATGTACAAAATCCTGATAACTGTGAAATTGTATGAGCTGAATGATTCTATTTAATGTTGTATTTCAATTTATATTATTTTAGTTTGTACATCCCAATGTATATGTATGTATAGCTTATTGACTATAATATCATATTATATTGATGTAAGTAGACTGCAGTTACCCAAAGAATAGATAAAAATGTACCTATTTACTATCAAAACAAATTGGGTACAGCAATTTTATTAATAATCTCAGTAAGTATTTAACTTCATGCCTAGGTACAGTCTGTCCCATTTGTAAATCATAATAATAATTTTAATGTGATGTCCGACGCAAATATAAATGTGTTTCTGTTAAAGTTTTAAACAAAATTCATAGCTGTGTGCCTTAGAATAAGAGTCAGATTATTTATCAATATTAAATTTTGATACAGCATATTATAATCAGATATATCTCACTCAGTGTATTAAATCATTTGTCATGCTGAACATTGAGTAGACACATATTTTGCAATCATATTTTTAATATTTCTATTATGTAAGTACCAAAGATGTGACACTCCTAATAATTAAGTGACTAGAAAAAGTATTACCTTAAACATAACAATAAAGTTAATTGCTTATAAAGTGGGTAATTTTCTTAATAGTGTCTGATATCCAAATTAATTGTTAAAGCAATGTACTAAACATGGTAACAAACTCTTTTTAGTTGAGAGCAATAAGTTAGTTACTGTCACTCCCAATCTCTAAATCTCAGCAGATTGGTTATCTTGTCTGGTGGTCAATGTAAAATATACTCTATCAGGTAGTGTTATAGTAACAAATCAATTTGGCATTTTTTAGTTTGTTCAACAATAAAGGCTGCCTTTATTCTGCACATATGAAGGTTGACTTTTGTTTAGCATCAAACTAAATTCTTATAAAATGTTCACTCAATCTCTCTCATTCATGAAAATTACAATAATGGCATCCACAATATCATCAGCCACATGATGTGCACTGCTGAATGAGGGCCTCCCCCAATGATCTCCATGATCAATTGTGGGGTAATAATTGCCACGCTTGGCAGGCGGGTCTGCACATGATCCTTCAACTTTAATAATAATTTACACATAATACTATAGTGGTAAGGTGCAGTGTCTAGGCTTTTTAACAGTCTAAGTAATTGTATTTAACTAAGTCAGTCTCTGACACCCATAATATAGGGGCCAATTTTGTCCTATCCCAGTTTGGAATCAAGTAACTGGGTAAAACATTAGTCATATTATTATTATTCAGAATATTTTTAGCTTTGAATAAAATTTGTACTTATTTATTCTGTACTCTTTGTGCCAAATATAAACTTTTCGCTGACAGGGAAGCATTTCTCAAGGCAAAATATCCAAATATAAGTTCCAGCACAGAAACACTCCACAATAAGACATTTAGAGTAAATTCTGTAGGAGTGTTAAACAAAAACGGATTAAAAAGAAAATAACTAACTAGTGGCAGCTGCATCAGGGCTGTTAACATCAGGAATCCAGCTAACTCAGGTACCTGAAATAAAGATAGTAGATAGTTGGTTGAATAAATGTATGTAGGTACACATTCAAACTTGTGAATCATATCATAATAACGGGCCTGTTGGTGTAGTAGTCAGCATGTCTGCCTCTATTCCGTAGGGTCATGTGTTAGATTCCCACCACTGACAGGTACTTTTGCTGACGAGCTTTTAAGTACTTGTTGGATATGTCTGGCTGTTTTATTTATATAAATATGTATTTAAAAGAAAAGAAAAAAATATTTAAGTATATTTTTCTGTCTAAATTCCATAACACAAGTGCTTTAGCTACTTAACATGGGATGAAGGCAATGTGTGTGTTGTTGTAAAAGTATTTATCTGTAGGCTAGGCATTTGATAGATTCTCATCCAGTGTGATTAGAATCCTCCCAAATACTTGTGTGAAAGCACCATCTCTGTCTGTTGCCCATGTAACAGCAGTAATACTTAGTCACTCGGGACAACTATATCTCGATTAGTGAGTGTTGAGTGTACCATCAAAGTGCATAGAAGAAACTTACTCGACTTGATACATTTCCATAGTTTCCAAGGTACAGCCTCGCACATTCGATAAAAAATAACAACGTGAACACTGTGACAGACAAATATTTTGTTAGGTGGTCCAGCACTCCAACCTGGAAGAATGAGCAACATTTAAATAACATAAAATATTATTTCAGACAAACTGCCTATATAAGGGCTTCGAAAACATACAAACCTTTCGGCATAGCATCAAAAGTGTGACGAAAATCCAAACTATTGACAAATAGGAATTGAAATAAAGACACTTCTGGAAGCGTAACATATTGCCGTAGCCCATTATTCCTATATAGGTTTGGTTTCTTATTTTCTTTCTTCTACTTTCGTTTTTCCCAAGATCCCAAAAAACAAATAAACAATTAATTAGGAAACCACAAACCAAAACAAACAAACAATTTTATTGCTGTCAAACTGTCAAACAATCATAATACCAAAAAGTCAGTTTGTGAGACACACTGAGCTTACGTTTGGCTTAAAATGAAATAAATCTTGGCTATCGAGTATAAAGAAAAAGAAACAAAACATATAACCTATATATAAGAGGAAATCAAAAAAGTTTATTATTGGTACATAAATAAAATGTTATTATTGCAGTAAAATCAGATAAATTTGATCCATAAAATAACTCACAATGTTGTGTTCTATTAAAATTACTCTGGGTAAGTAAGCAGTAAGATATTGTATGTAGGCACCTAGATATTGATGTAACAATAACATTCCTGTAACCTATTTTATTTTGCAGGTCTTTTGAAACCTAGCAGTTGCAGTGCTCTTCCGATTGCAGGAATTAAATATTTCCCTCCCCCGAAGAACTATGATCGTAAGTATCGCTATACATTTCCTTGACTATGGTGAATAAAACTAATTTTGCACTCATAATTCTATTTTACAAGTATCTAGGTATTCTAATATTTGATTGTTTCATTTAAATAGATATCGAAATACCTGAAAGACAAAGGCTTCGTGTGTTTGAGAAAGTTCCACAATATCCTCCGAATTTGAAGGCACCTAAGATGCAAAAGCGCCTGCGATATATGAGAGGACCAGAGCTATTACACAATACACTTCAGCTGAAGCAGTATGGTGTGATTGTAAGTATCTATTATACTATTTAAGAACAGATAAAGCCCGACAGTTAATGATTTTTGCACTCTATTTCTGTATAACACATTTTTTTCAATAGGCTCAGTAGAGGCTCAGGCCTTACCAGGGGCCCTAACAATAACATGTGAGTGGTCACCATGGGGTTGGCACCACTGGTGGGGTATCCATAGTGTATTTCCCCATGGTAAAAAAGGAAAGGGGGATATATTTTAGAAATGTCAGTAAGTGCATATAAGTACATTATGTAAAGGTAGTGTAGTGTTTCCACCACTCCACAGAAATCTTGGGATTTTGGGATTTGGCAAAAATCTATTGTGATGTCACCCAATTGAATTTTGGAGTATAGCATGCAGAGAAGGTAGTTATTTGTTATATATAAGTAGTACACAATTTGCATAGTGAATATGATCTATAGATCATACTTAATACTAACAAAGGAGCTGGTTTAAGTTAAGACAGAATGTATTAAATATATATATGGGTGATGGGTTTGTTACAACACTTATAACTCAAGAAGAATTCAACCAATTAGGCAGAAAATTGTTAAGCTATGTGAATGAGATTGTGGGGCGTCCACTAGTTATAAATGAAGAAAACAAATGCAAATGGTGATTGAATTTGAGTTTAATCATTACAAACATCTATCCATACAATTCTTTTCTCTTTAATTATATTATAGATTATGTACTAAAAAAACAATAAATTACATTTATTTATGTAAGTTACTATTTTTTTTATTTATTACTAGTCACATTATTGCTATTCAATAGACAAACTGTTATCATACATGTACTATCATGCAATGGAATAAAGTTTTATTTATTATTATTTGTATTATTCTAGGCAACTGGAGGAGGTAGAATGGCTCATCCCCATTTTGAGATGGCTCGTTTGACAGTGGCAAGGCATTTAGACCAAAAGAGAATGTTTGCCATCTGGAGGGTAGATCCTCCATGGCAACCCATCACCAAAAAAGGACAGGGCCATAGAATGGGCGGAGGTAAAGGTGCCATAGACCATTATGTGACACCAATAAAAGCTGGCCGTGTTATTTTGGAAATTGGAGGCAAATGTGAATATGCTGAGGTATGTAAAATTATTACCATTAAATGCAATTTTCACAGTGAATGAATTCTTATTTTTGGAAGGACCTAATAACGCTATATTAATTAAATTAGCTCGCATTTTACGATTCTTAGTAATTACTACCTATAAAGATTGAATAGATATTTGACGACTTAGGTTTTTTTTTAGAAACACTAATACTTTTAAAATTTAAGATAATCCATTGTTATCGATCTCTGCCCTTCTCTCCGGCTTTAATTATTGATGACTAGATGTACGCCAGCTACTTGTTACTTGCAGCTTATGCCATTCCCGTGAGAAATATGTAATAATTCTGTGTTATTCCCATAACCCAAAAATCCATTAACTAGTTCTTGCGTGAAAGGGTAACAATTTTATATACATCCAAACAAACATTCTCACTTATAATATTTGCAGGATTTTTGTTACATCATTTACCTTTATTATCACAGATATTCTCTGTCCCACTTACACTCATGGTGATTTTCTACATTTCTTTATTGCTTTACTTACTAATTTCATTAAACTTGCAGGTCCAGAAAATGTTGCGGATAATCGCTGAAAGGCTACCGTTCGCAGCCGAACCAGTATCCCAAGAAATATTGGAGAAGAAAGCACAGGACCAGAAATGGAAAGAGGAGAATAATATGAACAAATATACTATGAAATATATTATTCAAAATAACATGGGCGGATGCCACAAGATGTTGTCGCCGTTCGACCACCAATGGTATACTAAATATATTTAATTGTGTTTAGGTATTTAGGTAAATGTTTAATGTAGTTTGTGTAAGTAAATTTGAAATATAAAATTGTTTAAAATTTAATCCATGGTGGTGATTTTTTTGTCGAATTAGATTAGAGTATAAGTAAGTATGGTCGATAATATGGAAGTAAAATCAATAAGTACCTACATTTAATGTAATGCTTGGGTTGCATTTGTTTCTTTTTGACACTGGCCATTAAAGTCGGACAAAGGCTTTGTCACAAAGCATACTACTTTCCTGAATAGTGCTTGGTTTACTTTGCAGAATACCGACCTGCATCATATTTTAAATTTACACACATACATACAATTCTTAGGTTACCGGTTTTATGAACTCTAGTTAACATCCACGATTTCACCCCAATCCTACGCAAGTTAGAAAAAACTGTTCGTAGGTATATCAGGAATTCAATTGGGTTTGAGCATTACGTGGATTTTCGCCAACTAGTTATATACACTATCAATATTATCATTATAATACTGATATCAGTATCGAGGACGCACACAAAAAATGCTCTGCTCGTCACCAAATGCGTCATCGGAGGCGGGAGTCGAACCCGCGATTGATGTACCAGAGCCGTATATGTGGCCTGTGTAGTTGTAATGACATTCACTATGAGTGTGAATCTTAGCCCAGACCACAGTCTTGGCCGACTGTATGCGAGGTAATCCCAAGTAGATACGAAGCGAAGTTTCTTGCTCTCCCGCTCTCAGCGATGAAGTATGATAGAGCTATGCGCTTCGATTAAATCGTTGCGACAATGATGATGAAACATAGCTGAATCAGGCTCGTTTTCAGAAATAGTAACCATCACACGTGTCGCGTGAGCATAGTTTTTCTTCTTCACACGAACACGATTAGAGCGGGATGAAGAATAACTGAGACAAGATTTGTGCTGTCCTGGCCCCAGTCGCCATTAAAACAATTCAAATGTTCAATAATGGTTTTATTGAATTTGACATTTTATGAAAGTATTTCATGACAAGCCTCGGTTTGCGTACATGTATATTTCTTGTAGCAATAATTTATAAGTATAGAGTATCATCATTATAAACTTCTCTTCAATATAATTATTGCAAAAAATCAACAAAAAACAAAATGTGTTAATACAATAACAAATACTACATACAGAACAAGGTGTACTCAATGTTCAGTGACTCACTTCTAAACTAACGACTAAAGCCAAAAACACTATCAGTGAGTGTATAATTAGACATAATTTTTCGACACAATAATAATTATGATATACGAGTTCTTAATAAACTCAACACATTTTTTTTTGCACAACATTGTGTAAGGGATCATACACACGAGACGGATTTTCGCCGGAGCTAATTCCGGCGTCAAGTTAGGTGACTTAAGAGCGGTGAGCCGGCTCTAGCGCAGCCGTCGTGTCGTTGCCTTCTTAGTGTACCACACAAGACTTGACGACCGGGCGCAGATCCGGTTCGCCGTCTCGTGGGCATGAGCCCTAACTCCTCTAAAGCTACGTACTTGTTTCACTACTGACATTTTAATTCAGATTATAATTATATTCGGTAGGTATAATATATTTTGGTTTTTACGTAATACTGTCTCAGGGACGTCGAATTCATCTAGTTTCCGACTTAATAGTGATATAAATGTTCAAGCACATTATTATTATAAGGTGTACAGAAATTTTGTATGAAATCTTCAGCGGTTACACGTATCAACATAAATTACCTATAAATTATATAACGTCATAACAATATTTACAAAGCCTAAGGAACTAACTTATATATAAATGCAATTTACATCATCAATAAATAGGTAATATAGTGTTTACAATATCGTACAAAGCGCTAATATTCAAATATGATATGGCTTTTTTTATAAATTGACTGCTCTTATCCGATAATATACGCAGTCGTTTTTTTTTTTCATTAATATTATTCTGCTTACACTTAACAATATAGGTACGTTACATTCAAATGAGATTATGGCCAAAATTTTACACTTACATAAGTTGATTTTTCTACAGTTAAAATTGTTTTATTCTTCCTCAAATAAATGCGAATTGTTACCTTTTGAGCAAAATTTAGCCCGTTAATTGTTTTGACTAGTATGCATTTGTATGGCTTACAGTCTCTAGGCCCGTTGATAAAGACCATTATAGGAATGAATGTGAAGATAATAATTGAATTTCATTAAACACTTGATCGCAGAATAACACTTCAATAAAGCTATGAGTTAGACATAAGTGAGGTAGCGTCTATTTACGACCTATTGGAACAATATTTACATTAAGTTAAATGCATAGCTTGTATCATTTTGGTATGCAAAGACAATAGAATGTTCAGAATACATTTTGATAGGTGAAGCTCATTTTTTTGCGCATATTAATAATATTATTGTATATTCCTACGAATTTAATTCCTTTATTGAGTATATTTTCACCTTTTATTGAGGCCAGTAACTATTATAAATTGTACAATTTGATAAACGAACATCGATTCATAAATGAGTATTCTTCTCTACATGCACGGTCAATATAAAGGTACATTTCGTATGTGCATTATTTAGTGACTAGATTAAATATTTTGTATTTTTGTTAAGTTTAACATCTACTAGGTACTTACATACGACAATAGTTTATAAAACAGTTAGTTTTTGTTGTTGTTGTTTTTTTTTTTCAAATTTTGTATACTGGTATTTCGATTGCGATCACTGCAAGGATCCATGTTGTTAGGTATTGAGGATAATACTGACAGACTACTTGTAAGACTGGCTGAGTCTTTGCAAGAGGTAATTCAATTGTTTTTTCATGAAAACGTTCTTGTCGGCGATGGAGTCGCATAGTGCTTGTGTCGGCGTTACATTGTTGCCGTTCAGATTGATATTCTCGTAGATGCGCTCCTCGCAACTGTTGTTGTTATTAGCTATGTCATTAGTATTATCCTCACTGTTGACCGGCCCTGATTTTTTCGGTGTATTGAATACGTCGCTTGTCGGAGCGTTGGCGTTTTCCTGATATTTAAACGTGGTCATTATCAGCCGGATCTTTGCAATGATCTCCTCTACTCAGGCGTTTGATTCCTGAAAGTTTAAAATAATTCGTCTTGAGTTGTGTTGCAGCAATTTTAGTTTGTTTTTCTCTCTTTAAAAACGTGTAGGTACTCTACGCTAACATTTGTTTATTTTTGCTATTTGCAACTACTTGTGAGCTAGCTTTGCTCTAATGCGCATGGAGATGGCGTGTAAACGGTGACTACTGGTAAAACAGTGGTGAAACTATCATTCGAACACCGTGCAAAGACGTCACGACATGTTCATATTTATAATACTGAGTTCTCTTAATCATAGAAAAAACGCTATAAAATATGCGTTCCAACACATTTAATCCTAAGTTAAATGCGTAAAAATGTAGGCGTTTTATATTCATAAGAAGGTGGGTACATTGAACGAGACATAGAGGCGTGTTATCTTGTATTACATACATCGATACAGCAATGTCTAATACTAGAAGCGTGGTGAGAGGACGGCGATGCTTTTTTATACCTTTAAGTTGTGGAAATAGTGCATGATTTGTTCGTAGTCCATGTGCAGGTCGTCTATGGCGAGGTCCTCTGTGGGCGGCGCGGCGCTGAACATCGGATTGCCGACGATTGTAGCCCGCTTCACTTCTGGCGACGTGCTTCCTGTGAACAAAAAGCAATGTATAAGATTATGGGAAACTTTTGGATTGTCCCGGGTTTAAGTGTCTATACCTAATGTCTCTGACTACGGTGCGAAGCTGTATTTGGTAGCTAGGTTCGATAACTATATTTGATTAGAGAACACGAGCGCGGTCGGTCGAGCGGCAACTGCCCTACGCGGTGACATACTATGATATTCTTACTTGCTACCATCATCGCAATTCGCAGACCCCTACAGGGTCATAGATAATTCTCTGAAGAACAATCTGCAAGTAAGAGCGGAAGCATAGGTAATTAACTCAATTACTCGCGGCAAGGGACAGTATTGCAGTAAAAAAAGGGGAAGTTGCTACTTTGGACTTCGGGCTTCTTCTAAGGAGGTCCCGGTCTAAGGTTTTACTCAGGATTGAACCCAGTCTCCACCACATGCGGCTAACTACATAATGGATTATTCCCTTATAAAGTGCGGACAGTAGACGTCACGAATTCCAAACGGGACTTGTTGTTAGTATGATGCAGTTGTAAATTGTGATCGTACCTTTAGTTTGTTCGACAGCGTCAACGAAATCCGGCTTTAGTATCGGCGTGTGCGTATCCTTGACTCTGTGCTTGTGACGCATCTGCACTTCGCCCAGACCTGACGTCAGAGAAACAAGTTCAGGAATTTAAACATCTATAGAATCAGTGTGTGGTGAAGGTATAATCTGTCTTTTAGTGAAATCGTTAGCTGTTCACTAACCATAAGAGTTTGTTCACTGTTTGATCGAAAAGGTAGAGAACTCCTGGACTAATGGGGCTAGTATCGCTTGGCCCAATTAACATTATTGGTTAAACGGTTGTCACTAGAAATTAATTTGCCAGATTGCCTTACTTTGATTGGTACATATGGGTCAAGCGTAAGAAGCGCCATCTGCATTTAACTTTTCGTTTTCTTCGGTATTACTAAATTGCATTGGAATACTACTCATAGTCCGCGCGCATTTTGACTTTTTGATAATACCACTGAAATTATCCCAAAAAAAATTTTACGGAAATACCTGGCTTAAAATATGGCGCTCAAGATTTAGACTTTATATTCCCTCTTACTGCGCGCGGACTATTACAATTTCTTTTACGGGGCCAAGCAGTACCTACTGTAATTTTTCAATGTCAAATATTGTAATACTAACCAATTCCCGAGTCGTGCATATAGTCGGGGCTCTGCGGCTTGGCGAATGTGCGTCCATCAGGCAGAACGGCGTCCGACTCGTCAGGCCTGTCGGCAGCAGCGGGCCTGTCGGTCGCGTCGGTCGTGCCCGACGGCGGCGCGTCGGAGTCGAAGGCGAACATGCGCGCGCACTCCTCTGAGGATAACGAAGCCAGAGGAGCGTCGATACTGCCGCCGCCACCTCGCTCGTACGCGTACGGGGCTTCCGAGTTGTTCAGGTCGATTACTCTGAAATTTATGGATAAAGTTAGTAAAGGCGCCTTTTGGTGTTAATTAGATCCCCTTTTACTGAGGCGCTTGCGAATACAGGACATATTAGCCGGTAGATGTCAGATCTAACAGTCAGGCTGTCCCCGCGGAGGTGAAGTAGCCTACCTTGCTTTATATGGATGTCCCCATGAACAATGGAAAAAGATTTTCAACGTGTGATGAGGACGCAAGCCGATCGAGACCGATATCAGAGATATATATATGTAACGTACTAGTATTATTTTAAAATACATTAGCAAACCCGGCGAACTCCCGTTTCGCCACCAGATGGGTTCGTTTCGTTTACCCGCTTTTCTGTTGAATTTTTTCCTGAATTTTCTTTGCTATAAACCTCACGGAGCCCGAGACCTTTCCAATGAATGCAAAACCGTGGAAATCGGTTCGTGCGTTCTGGAGTTATAGCGTCAGGGAAGAAAACCCGACTT